>SNQJ01S0011593.1:122519-134880 GCA_010110895.2 Picea sitchensis
GGGGGGGTCCGAAATCCAATATGAGCCGTGGATTCGCGCGCCCCTTTCAGGACCGTCCAGATCTGTGCAAGCGTTACCACCGATTCCGGACCCCCCCCCTTTTGGTTAAAAGCAGAACACTAAGGGGGGTCCAGAATCAAATGTGGGCCGTTGATATAGTCATCGCGATCCAGACCATTGAAAGGTGAATGAGACATAGGCAGAGGGAGAAAAAATGTCATATGTAGGAAAAACTTAGGATAAGGACGTTCACATGGGTTTTCCTTCAATTTTTCTCATATACACCACCAAGGGTGCATCAATTCAATTACACTTAGGCATTGGATTCATAAGGCAACATCTTTATCGATCTGGCTTTATTTTGGCAAGGCAGGAAAAGCAATTAATCTACACCCTAACCTACTGTCACGAGGCAATTAACCCAGATTAAACAATTGGGTTAAGCTTTTATTCTTTCTAGGGGCTATCTGATCAGGATTTGATGGTCTGATCAGATGTATTCACTAATTCTAACCTAGGGACTATCTGATCAAGATTAGATGGTGTGATCAGATGCATTCACTAACCTATCAACATTGAAAATTTAAAAGAACATGGTCATGCTTGAAAGGTATGACCAAGTTGCTATTATTGCATGGGGCCTTTGTTTCAACTCTTTTAGCCCTCTTTTCTTTTTCTTTTTCTTTCTTTTTCTTTTTTCTTTTTTCTTTCTTTTTTATTTTTTCTTTCTTTTCACAAATTATTTGAAGAATGCAATATCATTTGTCCACCAAATCACCAGATACAGATAATATCCAAGTCATCAATTGATTCCCATAATTTATGGGGTGATAACAAAAGGTAGTATCTCATACTACAAAATTCATCTTCTCCACTATATGTTCAAAAGGAGAACAAAAGGACACTGCAACCACTACAGCCTTGCCCCAAGCACCTTCTATCCACTAGAAGCAGGTCGACAAGGTTGCAACAAAGCAAAAAGATTCCTTCTGCACACAGTCATCTCATGTAGCCAAACTGGTTTAAAAGGTCCAACCCTTCCAGCCACAAGTTCGTGATGACCTTCAACAAACCAAGCAACGCGACGGTTCCAACAAGGCAAGCAACTCACCAAGATTCAGATTCAACAATCGCTTTCCCCTCTCCCCTGGGAACTCAACACAATGGAGACCATTGCTTCCTAAGGAGGGAGGATTGATCCAGGTGGATATCGGTGGCCACCCACCTTTTCCAACTGGCCCAAAACATGTTTCTGGCAATTTTGGTAATTTACTATTTTTAGCAGTTTTTTCGGGTCCTGAACTTCCAGGGCCATTTTGAGGCTTTAAACGATGTTTTTTTTGGGTATGTTGCTCTTGCAAAATAGTATCTACGATGCTAATTTGTCTCGAGCGTTGTAGGCCTCGAATAGATCTTTCCAACGAGCTATCGTGTGCCCTAAATGGAGATCGTATGCAAAAGTTACGACCCCGGGAAGTCGATGTACTAACTTACCCAAACGGGGCCCACATGACTTTTGGCGCTTCATCTCCTAGGGTTAGGTTTTTGGATGTCTAGGACTTTTGGAATTCCCGTTTATTGTAAAAAAGGCCTTCAGAGCCTCATTGTAACCATCTTCTTGCGAATGCGAGTAGCCGTCACATTTCTTTTCAGAGATAAGCTGCCACCATTCTAGCGAGTCTTTCACTCTGTATTTTTACAGTCTCTGTACATTTCTCTGATTAATGGAAATCGTGTATTATTGTATATCTGTGTTTATGGTTGTATCTCTGATAAATTTCTGTTATATTATTGAATATCTGCAATATCTTTGTGCATTTCATTATTATATCTCCGCTCTCATTTCGTGCCGAAAATAATTCGGATCAAGGAAACACCTACAAGATGGTGGGGTGCGCACAAAGAGACAGTCAAGGACTAATACCAATGTAAGCAGTTACTACGCATTAGATTTGGTGCAGAACAAGGAAGCAATCAATTACAAAGATATGACAGACATGGGACACTAGAAGAACACTTGGACAAGTGTATAACACTATGGAGAATGACACCACCAGAGGGATGGCCTCATCACTTTATTCACACATTGGAAGGGATTCCAACAAACTGGTATGTAGACCAAGAACTACACAGAGGCACTGCAAAATGGACAATGTTACACCAGAATTTTATAGTTACTTTCTCATTTGAACATGAGAACTCCAACATAGATTCAACACTCAAACATATCAGAGGGGTAATATTCATTCAAGAACCAGAGGTCGAAATCATAACATATTATCAACAACAAAACAAACAGACAGTGCAAGAACTACTGCCATTGTACCATGTGTAGGAAGAAGCACTAGATGAAGATGACCCGCACAACATTTAGATTACAGAAGTTGAAGGTGAAAGAGAGGTGGAAGGTCCACCTCTAGAATTATAAGTGTTTATTGCGCCGATCAAGGTGAAGAAAGACAGCACTGGGACAGCTGAGGATCCCAAAATGGTCAGCATTGGAGACTACTGGGATGATCAAACAATAGAAAGCATTCAAAGTTACTGCGCGAGTATAGTGACCTATTCCCAACAAAGTTCAAAGAAATGAAAGGCATATCAGGAGAGCTAGGTGAGATTAAGATACCTCTTAGACTCGAGGCAAGATATTTCAAACAGAGACCCTACATACTAAATCCAATATACGAGCAAAAAGTGAAATAAAAAATTGATAGAATGTTAGAAGATGGAATCATAGAACCAGTAGAAGAATTAGAATGGATAATCCCTATTGTAGATCAGGAGAAGAAGCAAGGAGGTATAAGAATATGTGTCGACCTGAGGAAACTGAATGATTCTTTCCTACATGACCCTTTCCCTACCCCTTTCACACATGAGGTATTAGAGAAATTAGGAGGCCAAGAATCATACTCATTCACAAATGGATTCTTAGGCTACCATCAAATCAAGATAGCCCCATAAGACAAGTACAAGACCACTTTTTCCACAAAATGGGGATCCTACCAGTACATAGTCATGCCTTTTGGAATGAAGAATGCACAGACAATATTCTCAAGAGTAGTCATAGCTACATTCAAAGAATTCATCCACCAATTTTTAGAGGTATATCTAGATGTCTGGACAGTCTATAGTCTGTTGAAAGACCATGTAGAGGTATTAAGGCTAATGTTGGAAAGATGAAGACAATGTCAGATATAATTAAATATCAAGAAGTGCATCTTTGGGACACCTTTTGGGATACTATTGGGCCATATAGTTTGCAAAAAAGGCTTTCTAGTAGATCCTGCCAAGATTGCAGTGATTGCCAATTTACGACTTCCAAAATCAGTAAGTCAATTGAGATCAACATTGGGACACACATGCTACTACAAGAAATTGATAAAATGGTATGCGTAGATCACTACGCAATGGAGAAACTATTGAGGAAAGATAGTAAATTTCAGTGGAATGATGACTGTTAGTGAGGATCAGACACTCTAAAAGAGAATATGGTAACAACACCAATACTAGTATTCCCAGATTGGGAAAATACATTTCATGTGCATGTAGATGCATCATCTATAACACTTGGAGCTATTCCGACGTGGCCAGGAACAAGGGAATTGGACCATCCTATAACATTTGCTAGCAAAAAACTGTCAGATTCAAAGAAGAATTACAATACCACAGAAAGAGAAGGCCTAGCTATGGTCTATGCACTTCAGAAGTTCAAACATTACTTATTGGGAAAACACTTCAAGATGTTTACAGATCATTCAACTCTCAAATACCTAGTTAACAAGCCAGTGTTTTGGGGGAGAATTTGTATATGGTTACTGCTATTCTAGGAATTTGAATTTGAAGTGATAGTCAAACTAGGGAAGTTGAATGCATGACTTGATCACCTATCAAGGATCACTAATGGAGAGGAACCTATGAACTTAGAGGAAAAATTCCTTGATGCACAGTTGTTTTCAGTACAAGTTGTTGATGAATATTTTGGTGACATTATTCAATACTTGAGTATAGGGACCATGCCACAAGAATTCAACACTGCGCAGAAGAAAAATCTGGTAGTCATAGCTGTAGACTATCAATTGATTGCAGGACACTTATACAGGATGGGTGCAGACAACATCTTGAGAAGATGTGTACTAGAACATGAAATACCTAGGATTTTAGCAGAGACCCATGAGGGAATAACAGGAGGACATTATGCAGGCAAAGCTACCGCGCATAAGGTATTTCACATAGGACTATGGTGGCTGACCATTCACAGAGATGAAAATTATTATCTCCAGAGATGTGATGTATGTTAGAGGGTTGGTAAACCTAATAGATAGGATGAGATGCCCCTAAGACCACAAGTAACCTTGCAGGTATTCAAAAAATAGGCAATAGACTTTGTGGGACCAATTAACCCACCAACAAAGAGGCCAAGAGCAAGGTATATTATTAATGTGATAGAATACTTAACAAGATGAGCAGAAACAACACCAGTCAAAGATTGCATCACAATGACAACATCACACTTCTTGTTTGAGCAAGTGATCACTAGATTTGGATGCCTAACGATTTTGATGAGTGACCAAGGCACTCACTTCTTTAACAATACTATCAAGGCTATGACCAAGGATTTTGAAGTCTATCATCAAAAGAGTACACCATATCACTCTCAAGAAAATGGAATAGTGGAAGCCTTTAATAAGATCCTAGAGAATGCACCGACAAAGATCTGCAATGTCAACATGGATGATTGTGACTTGAAGATACCAACAATACTATGGGCATACAGGACTACATGCAAAAATTTGACAGGGAAGACACCATTCAGGTTGGTGTATGGACAAGAAGCAGTGGTTCCATTAGAAATTTTTGGTACCTAGTCTACGCGTAGCAACAATTACTAACATGATAGAACAAGGTACCGATATCAAATATTTTGTTACCTAGTCTATGCGTAGCTAATGGAAGAAGATAGGATTCTGGAAGGATTTCACCAAGAGGTACAGAAAGTAAGGGAAAAAGCTTGGCATGATAGACATATTAAAAGGAAGAGTTTCAAGGAAAGAGACCTAGTCTTGGTGTATGACAGTAAATTTCTTCAACACCCAGGAAAATTCAGAATGCATTGGTTGGGACCATATGAAATAAAGATTGTCACAGATGGGGGAGCTACACAATTGAAGGATTTGGGAGGTACATAACTCAAAGGAATGATCAATGGGAGTCGACTGAAGTTGTATAGGGACAATCAACCTCCTAGTACTTAGAAAGTACAATGTAGTAAGGCACGCATGTATATAATGTACTATAGTAGATTCTAGATAGAAAAATAAAAAAACCAAATAATAAGAGAAAAACAAATACAAAAATAAAAAAAACACAGAAAAATTGTGTGCATGAATTACCATGCCAGATATTAGAATATAATGCACAGTAAAAAGCAAAGTTGGCACAAATGTATGCGAAAAGTGAAAAATGACTGCAAAAATTTCTATAAATGGTGGAAAAGGCATAGTTAGTCAACACTTAGCAATTTTTGAGCTCAAAGCGATTAGAAGAAGCTATGCCCTAATTTTGAAATCGTCACCGTATTCAGCCAAGGTTACGATAGTCGCACAGCATGGCCCCACCAAATATGGGGTCATTGGGCCAGTTCATAAGGGTCACCCGACAAGGTTAGAGGCGTAAGGAAAGGATACAACCCGAACCCATCATCGAGCTCGAAGACGTGACCACTTTGGAGTGTGAGTTGAGTAGCCCGATGCGGGTGGAGGAAGATATCTCCACAACAAAGAGAGGAGAGGTAGGGCAAAGCTTTAGAGCCGGGAATGGGGTTTTAAACCCTAACCTAGAGGAGCTGATAAGACTGACCAGCATAGAGGAACCCACACTGTCCCAGACACGAGAAGAAGTCCAGGTCGAGGACATAACAAACCGACCTGACTCACCGAGGGACGAAGAGGGCGCAGAAGTCACCGAGGCGGGCACATCCACAACGTGGCAGAAGAGAAATACCCCTGAGATCTTAGAGATTTCCCTACCCTTTATCTCATATGCAGTCCCAACTGTCGAGGACATGTTGGGGAAAGTTCCCAAGTTGCACTACGCCGACCATGATGTGCGTGACGCAGTAAAATTCCCAAAGTTGGCCGAGGAATTCTATCTAATCAACACAGGGGAGGTTGGATTACCCACAGCCAGTGCTGAACTAGAGGATTTTTTGGAAAACAAGGCTCGTGAAAAGGAACTGGTAGAGTAGGTGAAGGCACAATTCGACACAACGCATGGCGGTAGAGGGCTCGTCATAAAATAAATCAGTGATGACACGACAATATTCTCTTGTAAACTACTCGCATGTAAAATTATAAGGAAGTGATAACAAGAGGAAGCTCATGCATGGGTAATAGTAGTAGCAGCGCAATGCACAAAAGGCACGCTGTTCAGCTGGGCACAATACTTGCTGGACCGATTCATACTAGATTGCCACGAAGCGCAGGATAATGGAAATGATTTATATTACTCCTGGCTAATGATATTGGTTGTGATTGCAGAGTGGCAGGAGCCCAAATACACAAACTTCATCACCAGGAAGGGGAATTGTTACACAACTAGGTACAAGTCCCTCTGGGAGGCGAAGGACAACAAAACACAACAAGAAAACAACACAACATTTTCCATGCTACTAGAAGAGATTCAACATCACACTACTAACACATGACGCATCCCAAGGGAACTTGTGTAGGAAAATGAGGGGATTTCAAAGTTCAAGGCATCCTGACACCATACAGGGATCCAAGCTACGAGGAATCCCAAGCGTGCATGGTTGAATATGCAGTACTGCATGACCAGGGAGGAGGTGGAGTGGGTCATCAAATATTGGCCTGCATAGTGGCAATAACCAATAACCAAACTTACCACCAAGACATGTACGACACATTCTGCTAAACTGAAAGATACAAGTGAAGCACACTCATCGCCTTGAATTGGGAGTTCGACTGGTGCTACTTGGACAAAAACAACGTGGACAATGCCAAGTGGGAGTGAAATCCTTAAGAAACTAATGCAAATGCCCACAACAACATGAATATGAAGCCAATTGAAGGCTGCGACAAAGAAGCCAATGTAGGGTCAACAGGAAGTAGGCCAAGGCACAACTAGTGGGGAACAACCCTCACAGTCTGCACAAAATACCACACAAGGAACATATATGCGTGACAAAAAGAGATACGACGCATAGGACCCAGACATCACCCTCACCTAGGATGATGCAGATCTCATCGTAGACAAGGTCCAAGACATAAGCAAGCAAGTGGTCAAAACAACGGAGGAACATAGAGAGCAGATCATGTCCAAGTTTATAGAAGTCCATGCGCACATACAATAGCTAAGGGACCATGTAGAATCTCAAGCCACCACGTAACAACAAAAGGCAGTACTGAGGCCACTTGCGCAGAAGAAGGATGAGGACACAATACAGTTTTTCGCCCAGGGAAGTGACACATTCACCATCATGCCTGAGATGATCCAGATTGATCTTGAAACAACACAAACACCACTGTAGGAGGTCAAAGAGCTGAACTTAGTATTGGTGCAGATACCCACGAAGAATTTCTATGGGCTCCAAGTGAGTATCATGCAGTAAGTGCAGTCGAGGGCCCACACAGATGCCACTAAACTAGAATCGAGTAGAGGAGTTGCAGAAATGCTGTAGATTACGTGCGACCATCTAACCATGGAGAAGGAAGAAGAGAAAGATCGTGCGGATAGGCTTGAGCAGGGAGTGGCTATAGCCTATGAAAAAATCCCAAATAGCGCGCAAATAGCAAAGCCCACCACAACGCAGAATATTGATCACATTGTGCAAACAATTAATCAATACTGGAAGGAGATCGAAAACCTCCAGGAATAACTCATTCCTATGACTCCCCCGGAAGTGAAGGAACAAAGGAGGCAAGAAGCTGCAGGATAGATGGACGAAATGGAAAGACAAGTCAACGCAACTGTGGACTTGTTTGATAGGGCAGGAAAACTATGGAAAATGCTAGAAGAAGATGAATAGGTCCAACACTGGGATCAGGAAGAGGGAAAGACAAGCGCAACCATCTAGGACCTCAAGCAGAGGCAGAAAAAAATGAATATCACCGGGCATCTTAAAGGAGTAAAAGACATGAAGAAGTTGCAAGTAGAGCTAATAGCTGCGCAGACATAGAAGAAGGACCGACACCCTCAAATGGAACCTCTCCAAGAGCTAGCCGTGGAGATCATTATGCAGTCAGAGGAGGCAAAGAAGAAGAACATGGCACAAACACAAGAAGAGTGCGCATAAATGATCCAGGAGGAGATCACAATGCAAGTATTAGATGCACTCATAGAAAAGGCCGCACATGCTCAAATACAAGGAAGGGAACTTGCAGACAAGTTCCACACTCTAGCAGGAGCTGTTGAAGGAGAGTGCAAAGCCTAGGTGGCTTGCAACGAGCCACATGTTAGTGTTGGGTGCCTGTTGGGTGGAAGCCCATTTTGGGGAAACAAATATTTTTGGAGAGAAAATCACGAAGTTTGAATTAAAAGATAGCTGGAAGAAAAAGCAACACGTGCGAGGGATGCATGAAAGGGAAACCTAACTACATTAGGGTTAGAGTTTTTGCAAGAGATTATAATGGCTGATAAGCCAAGAATATGCATAATTAGTACCTAGGAGGTCTAGGGCGAGGGGGAGAGGAAGGCTAGAGGATGAGAGAGTTCAGAGGTTGGAAGGCTTGTAAGAACTGCATGCTGGTGAGCTAGACAAGAGTCGAGCAATTTGATCTCGAGGGTTAGATTGCAGGCTGAGGATCTTGATGCGATCTAGTCAGCCTCACATAGATCAGGAAGCCTATTGAGATTGTAAGATCCAAGGCTGCACGTCGGCGTGACGCGATATGTTGCTAAGACATAATAAAAGAGCTTGAGAGCCAAATATTTTGTGGACGTAGCCTAGGAGGGGGTGAACCACAGTAGAACATGCGTTATGTGACTGAATGTTAGGCATCTCCTTTTTTGATTAATGATTTAATGTTAGATAAAAGCATGAAGGAATTAGTTAGATCTGATATTTCACATGCATGAGTAAGAGTGACTAATTAATCAAGATGTTAGACTAAATAAATGAAGATCACATGGTACAATCATAGATCCTCACTTATTCCTAGGCTACATGCACTTGAGTATTGCAACCACCCATAGAACTATCTCGGGTGAGATTGTGTAGTGCACTCTGTGTACTGCGCTCCCTTCTAGTTTACCAGGGGGGGCGATAGTTTTAGAGGGATTTTGTTGGAAGCTTGTTAAATATAAACATGGGTCAACTTATGAGAGGAAAGTAATATCTGAGTAGATAAAGTATTAACCAAGAGGGGTTGATATAGCTCTATTTGTCTCATCCTCCCCCATACAGGTTGCTAACATTTGCATCAACTTTCGTACAACATCAAGATCACTTAACAACTTTAAACAACAATGAAAATTTTTACTTACTTGGTTTTCAGTTTCTACTTCACGACCCTTGTCGCACAATGCTTCTCGCACCATGCACTTCATCTCTTCATGCACGTGTTCCTCTATTGCTCTTTGTTCAGCTTGATGCAATTCTTCTTGTTTGTGAGCCTCTTCCATCTATCTTTGTGTCATGTACTGTATCTCCTTGCGCACATGAACTTCCTCTAAGGAGCTCTGTATGGTGCATTGTGATTCTTCACAGGCTCAAGATTCCTCCAACGACCTCTATGTCACTCGTTGTCGACTCAACAAGTATCATATTTTTGCTTTAAGGTATATATATAACACCTCCATCTCTTCAATTATTATTTTCGCTAACTTCTCATGTCATTTGTACCAATGCCCTGCACCACTTACATCCATTCCAGCGTAGGCCTTGAAATAATGCTATTACTAAAACAAAAATCCACATGATTTATGATCTTTCTCTTGTCAAGTCCTAGATTTTCACATAGTTCTCTTCCAAGGCCAAGCTTAGATTGGTAGCAAGTTCAAGTTTATTTTGGATAACTAGATTCACCTCTTTCTCTTTCAATGCAAGTGATTTAGCTGCATCTGATTCAAGCTACATTTATTCCAAAGCATTTTGGAGCTTCCTAATTTCCAAGCTCTTGCATTCTTTAGCATCAACACACAATCTTTTCTCGAGTTGTAATTGCCATGTTAGCTCCTAAAATTGCTTCTCAAGTTTTTTCTTTGCCTCAAGTAGGGCCCCTATTTCCCTTGCAACCAACTTCAACCTATGAAGTTCCTTTCTCGCAAGCCTACTTTATAGAGCTTGCGTGCAAGCGAATCTAACATCAGATTTTCATTAGCACTTTAACCCATGAGCTAATGTCTTGATTGCTAGTTGAAACAAGGTTTATGATGAGTGCCCAAACTACTTGCCAATGTCGTGACTTCATCGTTGGCTGGTCAAATTTTATTTTCTTCACAAGTAGAAACCATACACTTTGTTTGTTGTCCTACAATCATTCTACCCATCTGAAAATATTCCCATAATCTATGGAGGTGTTGTAGCAAATTGTTGTGTATTTTCAAACCCTATCTTAGAGGATCTATTCATTGATTTATCTCTAAAAACACTCCAAAACCAGTTGCTACAGGTGTTATTCTATTGTTGTCCATTAGTGACCAAAATAACCTTTATCATTTACGCTGCAAAAATCAACCATGCTATGTTTGTAATTCTACTAGTTGACTTAGTTCAAATCTGCTTCCCATTCACTCAAAGACGACTCGGCTTCTTTGGCACCATTTGATTCAATTTTACCTCCCCAAATTCCTAGAAACATTGAATTAGTTCCACATAATTTTTTATAATATAGCTACTTCCCGCCCAAACATAGCATCACCAAAATTATCCAATATGAGAAAGTTGAAGTCACCAAGACAATTCATCCTTTCTCAAGATCATTCACCTTCAAGACCCCTTTAATATAAAACAAAAGGATGGGTAACATCTGGCTCCAACTTGAGGACAAGTACTCTTCTCGGGAACATTTGATAATCCTATAATCTCGAAAACAACCTACCTACCCTATCATCTCAAAAGTGCAACCATTCTTTCCTCTGTGCTTAATTATTAAGCATAACAAATAAATATAAAACTCAGAATGTTCACATCCTAGAATTTCTAAGAGTGCTAAGTTGAGGAAAGGTCTGGGCATGTACACCTTGAAATTTTTTTCACACTATTCCATAAGAATGGTAGCATTCAAAACAACATCCTAGAAAAGTCCATAGCTACCAGCAGAAAAGTTTTCATGCTTCCTCCCAACATATTTCTCAAGATGTCAAGTACTAGTAGTGAATATTATTGTCTTTTTAGTTCCATTTATCATATCTCCATGAACATTCTTATCCACACTTGTATTGGGATCACTGTCCTTAGGAAATTTTGTAGAACAAATGAACTCAACATTCCCCACTATGTCACGTGCACAAAGATTGCTGGACTGAAACATTGTTAGGCAATGATTGGCATCATGATCCTTCACATCCTTTTCTTAACTCCCTAGCTGATCTTTAGAAAAAAAAAAATGACGCCAACCATTGGGGGTCTGTAGAAGTTCTTTGAGATGTTCATGGGAGACCAGATTTGTAGGTTTATCACCTTTTAAATTGTTCTCTAAATATTATAAAATTCAAATAAAATATCTTAAATTAAAATTCAATTTGCCTTTAAACTTGTTTTATTTTAATAACAATTAAAGCCATAATATGGTATTTTTTTATTTACAGTTAATAATCATCTTAATAAACTTTTACAATAAAATTCAAATAAAATATCTTAAATTAAAATTCAATTTGCCTTTAAAATTGTTTTATTTTAATAACAATTAAAGCCATAATATGGTATTTTTTTATTTACAGTTAATAATCATCTTAATAAACTTTTACAATTGTAACTTTTCTTTGGTCATAAAAGAGAACGCAACATCTTCTTTTTAATATTTCATTATTTATAATAATATTAAAAATTTCGTTATATAATAAGGGTTTATATTCATGTTTAAAAACGTTCTCATTAAGATTTGTTATTACATTTATTAAGATTTTCTATTACATTTATAATAAATGTAAATCTATTTTAACTATAAAATTATCAAATCCTTTGATGTGTAAAGGATATCTTTTTTCGTTATATGGTACATCTTTTGTTAAGATAAATCTAACAAAAATCTATATTAGTTTTTTTTTATATATGTATGTAAGAATTACATATTTCCCTCATTAAGATGTAAAAAGCATTTATAAACAAAATAAGTAATTTTTTTACTTTTAATTAGTTTGTGTATATAATGACCCTATTTTAGATTTTATTTTGTTCATTATT
>SNQJ01S0011593.1:135416-159439 GCA_010110895.2 Picea sitchensis
ATCTTTTTAGTGCTTCATTTCTTAAAGTTAGGATTTTGGATCTTTAGGGTTTTTAATTCTTAGGGTTTAGTACTTTATGTTAAAATTCCATTTTGACTTATTGTAATGTCTTCTTGCTAATGAGTGTAGTCAACATTTTTTTCTTCAAACATATGGTACTACCATTTTAGTTAGTTTGTATTGCTTTACATTTTGTAGTTTTTTCTTATTTCATTCATTAATAGAATTTGGGTTTCATTGTATTATTGTGCTCTTTACAATAATTGTGTTTCTGTGTTTCCATTCATATTCTTTCTTTTCATTTCATTCTCTATACAATCTAGATCAGTGGTATCAGAGAAATCTAGTCTTTGTTGTTTCTTAGTGCATGTTCCTGACGAGGTCAATGTATAAAGAGTTGGGTTTCTAGCTAATTTCACTTGGGAAAGATTACTCTCACCAATCCAAGTGGCCTCCCATGGTAGAAGAAAAAAGAGATGATGGAGCAGGAGATCCCTTCAAGTTGTTGCTTGAGGAAGCCCTCACATGACAGAGGAATAAAATGATGGACAATTTCACCTAGATCCTTCGACGAATGCTAACGGTGGTTGATGCACCTTCAATAATCAACCATTTTGGATGTGCAACACCCTTTAAGGTACACATTTACTTTGATATTCATTAATTTGAAGGCCATATAGATGCAGATGCTTTGGAGAAATAGTTAAATATGTTAGAGGGTTATTAATTTGTTCAAAATTTTTCGAACATCGAAAAGAATTTTTCGAACATCGAAAAGATGACCTTTGCACTTCTTAAATCCATTCCACATGTCAAAGTTTAGTGGGAAAGTTACTGGGAGAGACAAAATGGAGATGAGTCTACAACTTTATGACATAACCCAATTGGGCAACCTTTTTTGATGCCCTTAAGGAGGAATTATACCTAGTTTGAAACTATGATGACTAGTACACAAGATGGACAACTCTACATCAGGGGAGAGATTAGATGGTGTCAGAGTACACCAATATATTCCATACTTTACAATCAAATTTGGGTATCAAGGACTCTGAGCGAAACTTGGTTTTGAAGTATCGCAGTTGTCTACACATGTACATCCAAATAGAGATGGATTTCTTGGACATCTCCTCATTGGGAGATGTTTATCGATATGTTGTCAAAATTGAGAAAAAAAAAAAGCAGAGGAATAAGCGAGAGTTTGGGTCTACAAATCCGCCGCAACAAAAATATGGTAAAGGTGGCCCTAACTCACAGAACAAAGGACAAAGCAAGGAGAGATAACCTCAAGGAAACTAATCCAAGCCACAATAAAAGAAGGGTAGTGGTAAGTCGAAGGACACTGGAAAGTGGTGTGAGTTCCACAAAATCCCTTATCACGACACTGATAAATGTCACTTAAAACAATAATTGTTGTCCGAACTAAAATAAAAAGAATCATACTCTAGCTTAGACAACAATTCAGAGTAGGATAAGGAAAGTGGATTATTGACGTAGAACCCAGTGCTACCATTGCAATTGCAAATATCCAACTAGAAGAGTCAAAGGAGCTTGAGGAGGGGAAGTGCCTCTTCCATTCATAGATGTGGGAGAAGGGGACTCCACTACATTTCAATGTTGACAACGATAGCCAAAATAAATTGATCTTGAATGAGGTCATCAAGATATTGAATTTGTTGTCAACACAACACCCCTAAACATACACCATCAGTTGGTTGAGCTGAGGATAAGACCTTCACATCAACCAAAAATTTCATTTGTCCTACGACATCAATCCCTTCAAATATTAGGTAATGTGTGATGTTACTCCACTTAAAGTTTGTGATATTATTTTAGGACAAACCTATATGTGGAAACATCATGTTGTTTATGAGTCCAAGCTTCATAGTGTCATTGTTACTTTGAGATTCCAGCTCTAGAATGTACCAGAGGTAATTTTGACTATTATAGTTTCCTTGATCTTGACAAAACAATGTTGAAAGGGAATCTCTTAGACCATTTTTTTTTCCTCTTCATGGTTCAGTCAGAAGGTGAGCAGAAGGTCATTGTGACCATCACCACCTCATCATGGGGCCTCTTTACACAATAGAAGTACGTGAACAATATTGTAGAGGAATTTATATGTTTGATTCATCTGCAGGGGTGCCTCTTCAATGCCAAGTCAAAGATTCAATCTACTTAATACCTGGTGCTCCTTTATCTAATGGATCGATATACACATGCTCTCTTATGGAGAATGGGGAAATAAAACATTAAATTCATGATCTCATCCAAAAGGGAAAAATTCAACCAAGCTCCTCACCTTGTGGGGTCCCAATTGTATTGTTGTAGAAGAATGACGGGATATGTTGACTCTGTATTGATTACAGATCCATAACCAAAATCATTGTTAAGAACATATACTCGATCCCATTGATTGATTATCTTCTTGATCAACTTAAGGGTGCCAATTTCTTTAGTAAGATTGATCTAAAGTCAGGGTACCACTAAGTTCTAATTGAACAAACTAATGTTTGGAAGACCACCTTAAAGTCTAAAGAAGGCCTTTTTGAGTGGTTGGTCATGCCTTTTGGATTGAATAATGCTATGAAAAAATTCATGAGGATGATGGATGACATCTTGCATCCATTCAAAACTTATTTTGTGGTTGTATATTTGGATGACATCCTCATCTTCAAAAAAAATTGGGTAGAACATTTGAAACATATTTAATAGATCTTGAGTACACTACGAAAACACAAGTTATATGCCAATATGGAGAAATGCTCATTTGGCATGCAAAGAATTTAGTATCTTGAGCCTTGCTAACTTCTACCATCTATTCCTATTGGGGTTCTCTCACATCGCTTGGTCGTTACGCAAAATGACCAAGGATAGATATAAAACCAAGTTTTCTTGGTCTGAGTCACAACATACACAATTCAAGGATTTGAAATGCTACATTTGCTCGACACCATTCCTCACTCTGCAAAACTTGCAATAGCTATTTAGGATTTAGATAGATGCCTTAATCTGTTGATCCAAATTATTTTTGAGAAAAAAATGAAAGCATAGATATTACAATGAAATACACATAAATATTTCTAGAAATAGAGAAATAGAGAAATACACAATTTCTATTAATGAGCGAAATGTATAAAGACTATAAACATACATAGTGAAAGACTCGCTAGAATGGTGGTAGCTTATCTTTGAGAAGAGATGTGACGGTTAATCACATTCATAAGAAGATTATTGTTACAATGAGGCTCCAAAGGCCTTTTTAACATAAGGAAAATCTAAAACCCTAACCCTGGAAGATGAAAATCCAAA
This sequence comes from Picea sitchensis, assembly GCA_010110895.2. Lineage (NCBI taxonomy): Eukaryota > Viridiplantae > Streptophyta > Pinopsida > Pinales > Pinaceae > Picea > Picea sitchensis. The sequence goes on from SNQJ01S0011593.1 coordinate 138,726, forward strand.
AGGTTTGCGGACCCCGATGGGGGTAGTTGATACATCACCTTCTCGTGGGCATAACTTTTGCATACAATGTCCATTTGGGGCACTCAATACACCGTTGGAAAGGTCTAACCGAGAAGAATGATTTTCAACTATCTTAGGTTAGTTTCTCCTTTAGACGTCTGGGCCCCGAATCCCAAAAAACGTTGTTTAGGGCCTCACAACGACCCTAGAAGTTTGGTACTCGAAAAACTGTCGAAAAAATGGCAAGGTGGAAAACTATTTTTTGAGCCAATGGAATAGGTGGGTGGCCACCGATATCCACCTGGATCAATCCTCCCTCCTTAGGAATAAATTGTCTCCATTGCGTTTAGTTCCTAGGGGAGAGGGGGAAGCGTTTGCTGAATCTGAATCTTGGTGATCTGCTTTCCTTGCTGGAGAAGTTTCACTACTTAGCTTGTTGAAGGCTGTCATGAACTTGTGGCTGGAAGTGTTGGACCTTTTTAACCAGTCTGGATACATGAGATGATTATGTGTAGAAGGAATCCTTTCTCTTTGCTTCAATATTGTTGACCTACTTCTGCTAGATAGAAGGTGCTTGGATTGAGGTTGCAGTGGTTGCAGTGTTCTTTTGTTCACCTTTTGAACATATTTTGAATAAGATGAATTTTGTAGTATGAGATACTACCTTGCAACACTATTTAGGTGGGACAATAGTCAGAACTACCTTTGGTATCCTGTAGAGATGACCCCCTAGAGTAACAATGACACTATGGGGTCAAGACTCATAGATAACATGGCGCTTCCACATATATGGTTGGTCCAAGAGAACATCACAAACATCCAACGGGGAAACATTACATAATACCTCATCCTTGAAGGGTTGAATGCCATAGGACAAGCAACACTGCTGGCTAACACAAAGATCTCATCCTTGGTGAAACCACTTGATGTTGTATGGATGTGGGTGAGGTGTAGTCGACAATCCCAACTGTTTGATGACCTCTGCTAAGATGAGGTTCTTCTGGCTTCTGCTATCAACAATAAAATGCAGCGGGGTCCCCTTCACTCACATCTGTGAATGAAAAAGGCACTCCCCCTCTTCATGATCTGTTGGTTCTTATGGTTGAATTGTTGTGGTTGTGACATTAGCAGTGGGGTCTACGTCAAAGATCTGTCTTCTACTAGTATTTTCTAAATCCGATTCTGAATCATGGTTTGAATCCTTGTCTTTTATCTCGACCACCAATAACTGTTTTGAGCGACATTCATCGATGTTGTTCCAAGGTATTTTCTGGAAATTGTACCATTTTCCAGTGTCCTTCTTCATCTTTCCATTACCATTATTTTCCTGTGGCTTGGACTGGTTTTTTGAAGGCTGGTTGTTAGGGCCATATTTACCATACTTTGGTTGTTGCGGATTTGTAGACACAAACTCCCGCTTGTTCTGGTGCTTAAATTTCTTCTCGATTTTAACAACATATCAATAAGAATCACCCAGTGATGAGATGTGCAGAAAATCCATTTCAGTTTGGATGTATTTGTGTAGATCCCCACAGTATTTCAGAACCAGATTTCGCTCAGAGTTTTTGATACCCAGATTGGTGTGCAAGGTATGGAAGGTATTGGTGAAATCCGACACTTCTTGGCCCCTCTCTTCCCACAATGTGGTCCATCTTATGTACCGATCATCATAGTTTCCAATAGGGTAATATTCTTCCTTGAACACATCCACAAAAATATCCCAGGTGGGCTCGACCCCATATATTCCAGACTCCTCTGTGGAAATTTTCTCCCAGTAATTTCCCCACCAATGTTTGACATGGGGGAAAACCTTAAGGAGTGTGAAGGTGATATTTTCCCTGTCGAAGAAATTATGAACAAATAAATAACCTTCTAGTAGTTTTAACCATTTTTCTAGGGCATTTGCATCTATCTGTCCTCCAAATATGGGAATATAAAAATTAACTTGTGCCTTTAAAGGTGAGGTGCCTCCAAAGTGGTCGCTTGATGAAGATGCGTCAACTATTATCGATAGATATTGAAGGATGTGGGAAAAATTCTCCATCATTTCGTCCCTCTGTCGTGTGAGAGCTTGCTCAAGAAACAAATTAATAGAATCTTCTGCTCCATCATTTTTATTTTCTTCTGCCATGGAGGGTTTCTTGGGCATGCAAGAGCGATTTTCCTCAAGAGAGACAAGCTCGAGACCCAACTTGCTATACTTGGACCTTGTCGGTGACATGCACTAAAAAATGATCAAGATCAACCTGCTTTGATACCACTGATTCAGATTATTTTTTAGAATGAAAGGAAAGCAAAGATATTACAATGAAATACACATATATATTTCCAGAAACAAAGAAATACAATAATACACAATTTCTATTAATGAGCGAAATGTACAAAGACTATAAAAATACAGAGTGAAAGACTCGCTAGAATGGTGGTAGATTATCTCTGAGAAGAGATGTGATGGCTACTGCATTCACAAGAAGATGATTGTTACAATGACACTCCAAAGGTCTTTTTAACATAAGGAAAATCCAAAACCCTAACCCCGGAAGATGAAAAGACAAAAGGTTTATGGGTCCCGATGGGGGTAGTTCATACGTCAACTTCCCAGGGGTGTAAATTTTGCATATGATCTCCTTTTGGATCGCTCAATACACTGTTGGAAAGGTCTAACCGACAAAAATGATTTTCGACTGGCCTAGGCTATTTCCTTAGACAACCGCTTGGGCCCCAAATCCCCAAAAAACGTCGTTTAGGGCCTCAAAATGGCCCCAGAAGTTTGGAAGCCGAAACAACTATTGAAAAAATGCCAAGGTGGAAANAAAAATGATTTTCGACTGGCCTAGGCTATTTCCTTAGACAACCGCTTGGGCCCCAAATCCCCAAAAAACGTCGTTTAGGGCCTCAAAATGGCCCCAGAAGTTTGGAAGCCGAAACAACTATTGAAAAAATGCCAAGGTGGAAAATTATTTTTCGAGCTAGTGGAATAGGTGGATGGCCACCGATATCCACCTGGATCATCTATGCTATCAGTGCAATCCTCACTCAACATGGACATCCAGTGGCCTATCACAATGAGACACTCTCTGATACTGTTCGTAGGTATCCCATCTATGACAAGGAGATGTACTCCATTGTGCAGACTTGCCAACAATGGAAGCATTATATTCTAGGAAACAAAACAATCATCCACATAGATCACAAGCCTTTGTAATTCACGCAGACACAAGGAAATTTATAGAATGATTTCCATCAAATGTGGTCCACATACTTGCAACAATTCTACTTGAACATTAAGTACAAGAAATGTGGCAACCAAACCATGTTGCATATTGCGTTAACTAGCCTCCGGTTGTGATGCTAACCATAGTTATAAACTTTATGGTCACGCGATGTCCTGGTGGCCCCAATTTCATGAAAAGGACCCTTACTTCACTGCTACATATAAGACACCGGGCAAGGGTAAACAATTTCGATACTTTCATATCAAGGATGCACTTTTGTGATATTTTTAAGCGAGCGTGAAAATATAATTTGGGAGGCACATTACAGTTGGGTAGCAAGTCACTTCGGTTTGGAGAAGATAATAGTAATACTGCATAAGTATTTCTATTGGCCCAAACTCCAACAAGATTTCAACAAGCATATCAGATCGTGCATTTCCTATGCCATTGCTAAACTCATAATTAAGTAGTAGGGTTTGTACACTCCTTTACCTTCCCCAGACAAGCCCTGTGAGTCAAGTCTCCATGGATTACATGCCATTTTTTCCTCCACGAAGCATGGTAATGATTTTTTCTTTGTGGTTGTCAATTGATTCTCTAATATGTCCATTTTGGCACTATGTAAGAAGAGTATCACAATCAAATCCACTACTAAGATATTGTTTAAGTGTTTTTAGGTTCATTTTGGGCTACCACGAGCCATTATTTCACATACGAATAATAGGTTCCTTAGTACCTTTTGGTCCTTCCTATGGTCTCTGATGAACACCAAGATGGCCAAATTGACTTCCTTCCACCCCCAAACAGATGGAAAAATAAAAGTGGTCAATAGGATGATTGTGCATATCCTACACATGTACAACTCCAAGCATACATGTACATGGGATGAGAGCCTTCCATATGTTCAAAATAGCTACAAAATATCCCTCCACATCTCTATTGGCCATATCCCTTTCCAGGAAAGCCAATGCCAAATACAAGCAACAACATGACCAACGTTGGGTTCCACACAAGTTTTAGGTGGGTGATAAGGTGTGGTTGAATTTGCAGAAAAAACCACTTCGAAATGGGCCTTACACCATAAAAAATGATATGGGTGAGAATACTTTTGAATTGAGTATTCCCCCTTTCCTTGGCTTGTACCTAATATTTAATGTGGATTTTCTTCGACCATATTTTCCACCCTTATTGGACCTTCGGAGGTGGCTGAGAATTTGGCTTGTGTAGAACTCAATTCTAATTGCATTAAGAAGGTTACAATGGATCAGATCATGGATACTGATATGAAAGGAACCCACTAGTAGAACATACAACTCTATTAGGTTTTCAAAGTAGGTAAAATTCTTCACCAAGGCAAGTGGCTCACCAAGAGTCAAATTCAACAAAAGTTTCCCCATCTAATGAGGGATCTTGATGCAATGGGGACCATTGCTTCCTAAGGGGGGAGGAATACTTTAGATTAAAATTGGTTTCCACCCACCTCTTCCACTGAATCGACACAGTTCTCCATCTTGTCACTTTTTTAATCTATAGTTTTTCAGGTCCTAAACTTCTGGGGTTGTTTTGAGGCCTTAAACAATGCTTTCTATTCATTAGGGGGCCTGGACCAACCATGGAATTCCTAGGCTTGCCAAGAGTTGTAATTATTATTTATATCTTTCCAATGAGCCATTTTCATCCCGAATGGAGATTGTATGGATACGTTGCACCCATGGGAAGTTGTCATATCAACTAGCCACCTCGAGGCCCACAATCCTTTTGGCGCTTCATCTCCTAGAGTTAGGGTTTTGTATCTTTATGGATTTTTCCTCTTAGGATTTAGTACTGATGTTAAAAAAACATTTCGTCCTCTTCTTATGCATTCTTGCAAATGAGTGTAACCGACACCTCTCTTCAGAGATAAGCTACCACCATTCTAGCTAGTTTGTACTGTTTTTCATTTTGTAGTCTTTTCCTATTTCATTCATTAATATAATTTGGGTTTCATTGTATTATTGTGTTCTTTGCAATATTTTTGTGTGTGATTCCATTCATATTCCTTCCTTTTATTTTGTTCTCTATACAATCCATATCACTAAAATTACCCCTTTAATCTGAAGGGGTGCTTGTAAGTCCAAACAACTTTTTGAACTTTTCAAAATTTTGTCTTCCAAGAACTTTGGTGAAGATGTCTACAGTTTGATCACTTTTGGAACAATGTATCAACTGGATGTTCTTGGCCTCTACATTATGTTGAATCATATGGTACTTCATGTTGATTTTCTTGGTTTGATCACATAATCTAGGATTATTGGCCAACTTGATTGCAAAAGTGTTATCAATTAAAAGTTGAGTAACATTCACCTGTTTCTCCTGCAAATCCTCTAGTATCTTCCTGATCTAGACAATATCCTTTTTTTCCTCTCCAACAACCACATATTTTTCCTCTATAGTGGAATCTGTTGGTTCTTTGCATGATCTTCAAGAGATAGATGTTGATCCAAGACTGATGATGTATTATGAAGTAGACATTCCATTATCCTTATCCCTATCAAAGTTTGAATCTCTATGTATAACTAGTTTGAAGTCCTCCACCTTTTTGAGTCCAAATTCTTGAGTTGCCTTCGAGTACCTTAGAACTCTCTTTGTAACACATTCATATCCTTCACAAGGTTTTTTCATGAACCTAGAAAGGATCCCAATTGCAAGTAAAATATACATTCTGCTAATAGTAAGGTAGATAAGAATCCCCACAAGATGCCTATATTTAGTTGTATCCTCAAATTAATTCCCTTCTTTTGATGTTAGCTTCAAATTTTTGTCCATTGGAGTAGAGAGAGGATTACAATCAGTCATGCCAAATTTATTCAACAACTCTCCAATGTACTTATTTTGTAAAATGAATATGTACCTTGGATGTCCCATGTCTGTCATCTCAAAAACATTCTCCAATTGTTTCTTTATTGATGAAATATATGATTCATTGTTCCATGTTATCAAAAGATCATCTACATACACGACAAGATATAAAATAGTTTTTCCAAATTTCTTGACAAACAAATTTGTATCATCGAAATGAAAATGCTTGAAATTGATCTTCAAAATATACTCAGTTATTTCATACCATGTGAGGTGCTTTCTTTAGGCCACACAAAGACTTGATGATCTTTCATACCTTATGTTCTTGACCCTTCACAACAAATATTTTTGGTTGAGACATGTAGACATTTTATTTCAAATGTCCATTCATGAAGGTCATCTCCACATCCATGTGATGAATCTTCCACCTATTTTGTTCTGCCAAAGCCAACAATGCATGAATGGTAACCCATTTTTTTTGTGGGGGGGTTGATTCTCTTCATAGTCTATGTCTTCTTTCTGTACATATCCTTTGTCCAAAAGCCTCATATTATGCTTTTCAAGTGAGCCATATTATTTCTACTTGTTCTTGTAGAACCACCTAAAGGCAATTGGTTTGGTTCCAAATGAAGGATCCAACAAATTCCATGTCCCATTTTTTATGAGAGAATCATACTCCTTCTGCATGGCTTCTTTCCATTCATCATGAGAAACAACTTCTTCAAAGGAAGTTGGTTCAAAGTTAGTAGATAAATTCAATTCAATTCAATTCATATGAAACATTTGTATCATTGACATCACCTGAATTTTGATTATCTATTTCACCTCCATCATCTTGTCTTGTTGAATTTTTGGTTCCTGTCTTTCCAACCTTGTTAGGACAAACACTTTTAAGTGTCTTTGTGAGCCACTTTGGACATTTCTGTGATGGTCCAAGTTTCCCCATTGATTGAGATGGTGTTGCATTCCAATAAAGGTTAATCCTTTCAATCCTCTCAATGATCCAGGTGGATATTGGTGAACTGGCTCAAAACAATTTGTTGGTAATTTACTATTTTTAGCAGTTTTTTTCGGGTCCAAAACTTTCGGGGCCATTTTGAGGGCCTAAATTTTTTTTTTCATGATAGGGCACCTCAATAATAGGTAAAGTGTTTTATTGATCCCCCAAAATGAATCTCCTCATCGATACCTTTCCAACAAGCTATCGTGCGCCCCAAACAAATATCGTATGCCAAAGTTACACCCCCGGGAAGTTGATACACCAAACTACCCAAAACGAGGTCCACAAAATTGTTTGCTTTTCATCTTCCGATGTTAGGGTTTTGGATTTTATTTATGTTAAAAATGCCTTTGGAGCCTCATTGTAACAATCATCTTCTTTCAAATGAGCGTAGCCATCACATCTCTTCTCAGAGATAAGCTGCCACCATTCTAGCGAGTCTTTCACTATGTAATTTTATAGTTCGGTATGTTTCACTCATTAATACAAATTATGTATTATTGTATATCTATGCCTCTTTTTATATATCTTATATATCTCTGTTATATCATTGTATCTCTTTCAATATATTGATATATTTCTTGATTATATCTCCGCTCTCATTTTGTGCCAAAAAATAATCCGGATCAGTGGTATCAAAACAGGATGCTCTTGATCATTTTTCAGTGCATGTCCCCGACGAGGTCTGAGTATAGCAAGTTGGGTATTGATATTGTCTCTCTTGAGGAAAATCCCTCTTGCACGCCTAAGAAACCCTCCACGGTGGAAGAAAAGAAAGACGACAAAGCAAAATATTATGTTAATTTGTTGCTTGAGCAAGCTCTCATGTGATAGAGGGACGAAATGATGGAGAATTTTTCCGACATTCTTCAATGCCTGTCGAAAGAAACAATAACATATTCATCAAGTGGCCCCTTTGGAGGCACCTCTCCTTTCAATATACAAGTTAATTTTGATATTCCCATATTTGAAGGTCATATCGATACAGATTCTAGTTAAATCAGCTAGAAATTTATTTCTCTGTTCACAAATTTTACGACAGGGAAAGGATCAAATTCGCATTCATTAAGGCTCTCCCCCATGTCAAATATTAGTGGGAAAATTACTGGGAGCAAAGTTCTACAGAGGATTCTAGAATATATGGGGCTGAGCCCACTTGGTATTTTTTGTGGATGCAGTTAAGGAACAATATTACCCTATTGGTAACTATGATGACCGATACATGAGATGGACCACACTATGACAAGAGAGGGGGAAAAACAATGTTGGAGTTCACAAACACCTTCCATACCTTGTGCACCAAGCTAGGTATCAAAGACTCCGAGTGACATTTTGTTCTGAAATACCATGGGGCTCTGTATAGGTGCATCCAAACCGAAATGGATTTCCTGGATATCTCATCATTGGGAACTACCTATCGATATGATGTCAAAATCGAGAATAAATTTAGGCACCAGAACAAATGGGAGTTTGGGTATGAAAATACGCAACAACCAAATTATGGTAAACATGACCCTAAAAACCAGCCTCCAGAAAACTAGTCCAAGCCACAATTAAATAAGGGTAACAGAAAGACGAAGGACACTGGAAAGTGGTGCGATTTCCACAAAATCCCCTAGCACAACACTGGTGGATGTCACTCAAAATAATCATTGGTGACCGATATCAAAGAAAAAGAGTCGAACCCTGATTCATAATCTAATTTATAAAATAATGGGAGAAGACAAATCATCGACACAGATCCCACTGCTATTGTCGCGACTTCAACAATTCAACCATAAGAACCAATAGATATTGAAGAGGGGGAATGCCTTTTTCATTCATAGATGTGGGTGGAGGGGACCGCACTCCATTTTATTGTTGATAGAGGAAGTTAGAAGAACCTCATCTTAGTAGAGGTCGTCAAACAGTTGGGATTGTCGACATAACCACACTCGCAACCATACAACATCAGGTGGTTTTTCCAGGGATGAGATCTCCTTGTTAGCCAGTAGTGTCGATTGTCATACGACATCCAACCTTTCAAGGATAATGTATTATGTGATGTTTCCCTATTGGATGTATGTCATGTTCTTTTGGGCCAACCATATACGTGGAAGCGCCATGCTATTTATGAGTCTCAACCCCGTAGTGTCATTGTTATTCTGCGGGGTCATCTCTATAAGATACCAGAGGTAGTTTTGACTACTGTACCCCTAAAACAGTTCTGCAAGGTAATATATCATACTGCAAAATTTAGGCTCTTCACAATCTGTTCAAAAGGTGAACAGAAGGACATTGCAACCATTGCAGCCTTGGCCCAAGACCTTTCTTTCCAAAAGAAGTTGATTGCAGAAGAGAAATAATATATTGTTTCTTCACCTACAATGGTACCTACACACTACCCAATCAATCCAAGATAAAATAGGTTTGTTGAACATATTCAATCCCTCTAGCAACAGGTTCGTTACAGTCTTCAACGAGCCAAGCAACGCAACTTTTCCAGCAAGGCAAGCAACTCACCAAGATTCGAATTTAGCAAATGATTTACCCTCTCCCCTGGGAACTCAACGCAATGGATACCATTGATTCCTAAGGAGGGAATATTGACCCAGGTGGATATCTATGGCCACCCACATGTTCTAGCTGGCTTAAAATAGTTTGTTGGCGATTTACTATTTTTAGCAGTTTTTCGGGTCCTTAACTTCCGGGGCCATTTTGAGGGCCTAAACGACGTTTTTTCACGACTAGACACCTAATTGATAGTCTAAGACAATGAATGAGCCCCCAAAATGAATCTCCTCTTTGATGCCTTTCCAAAGAGCTATCACGAGCCCCAAACAGAGATCGTATGCCAAAGTTACGCCCTTGGGAAGTTGATACAACAAACTACCCAAAACAGGGTCCACAAAACTGTTGGCTTTTTATCTTCCAGGGTTAGGGTTTTGGATTTTATTTATGTTAAAAATGCCTTTGGAGCCTCATTGTAACAATAATCTTCTTGTGAATGAGCGTAGCTGTCACATCTCTTCTCAGAGATAAATTTCCACCATTCTAGCGAGTCTTTCACTCTATAATTTTACAGTTTTGTACATTCCACTCATTAATAGAAATTGTGTATTACTGTATATCTATGCCTCTTATTATACATATGATATATTTCTGTTATATCATTGGATATATCTTGGTATATTTCTTGATTATATCTCTGCTCTCATTTTGTGCCAAAAAATAATCCAGATCACTCAATCACATCATCCAATTGTACTTCATGTCCATACAAAGTGGCTGGATCTTCTACATTAGAGGGAGATGGAACTTCAAAAGGAGATTCCAACGATTGATCCAAGATAGGGATCCCCCCTTCAAGCTGTTTAATCTGATCATCAAAATTGTGATGTGTCTTTACATGGATGAATCTATCTTGATGATCAAGTTGTTGCTCAACAATCTTGTAAAATACCTAGCCTACTAAAAACTAATAAAATGCCCCGATACAAATAAAATTAAAAAAAGAAAAATTCCAATAATTTCTCATGCATATAACAACATATTAAAATGTCATGAATTCAACCATTCAACAAACACAACATTCAATAAAACATTTTCACATTGGAATTAAACATATGAAATATCACAAAACACTTATCTCTTGATATGATTAAGCTAGCTACTTATGAGCAATGTTCCTGTTGATATTATGGTAGTTGCAAGAAGTATTAACCTCCATGTGTAGCCTCTGACTAGAATATAATATTCTAGAAGCAAGAACAACCCTAAAAAAATGTGTAGAAACCCTAGAAGACAAGTCGACTCAGTAAAATAATTAATATTAAAGTATTAGCTTCTAGAAGGACAAGTTGGTCCAAACAAATGACAAGAACCACTATAAATAGGAGGCGCTTGAGTTCATTTGTACTCACTCACCTCACTCACTCTCTCAAGTATAGCGCAAGTTTGGAGTTGCAGCTGCAAGAATGGAAGGTGGATCCTCTGGGGTGATTCTTGGTCTCTTTCTCTAGCGCTATATAACCTAAGATATGCGCCTTACCTTCTAATATCTCTTGGTGGTATTCTTGGTGACATTCTTGGTGGTATTTTGATATCCTTGGTGGTATTCTTGGTAAGTGCAACTGCAACTGCTGTAGCTAAGTATTGTTCTTGTTTTGTGGCTTTCGAAATTTATGTCTGGTGAGCTATCTTTGGAGAAAGATGTGCTCTCTTGGTTATCTGTTGGCTCTAGTGCTACTTCCAAAATCATTCTATCTAGCAAAGGTTATGGTGCTCGAGAGTGGTTGCGTGCCTATGGTTGGGTGACAATGGTGATATTGTCTATGGTAAAACGAGCACATCAAATATTTTAGCAGGTTATGGGCCCACACTACCTTCATAACAATCTAATTGTTGGAAGTTAGAGAGGGAGTTCTTTGTCAAGCTCGTTATAGCACCAATTGCAATTGCAACTGCAACTGGGGTTTCTGATTTTGCTGCTGCAACAAACCCTAATCTAATTCTTTGGGCACCTTAAGTGAAGTGTTGGACCTGATTTATGGATATTCTAGTGTGATTTATCCTAGAGCACCCTCTGGTGCCATCAGCTAGAAAACACGTCAAGTTTGAGTTCTTGGTCAAAGTCCAAGTCAAAGGTTGACTGGTTAAAGTCAAAATCAAAGGTTGACTGGTTAAAGTCAAAGTCAAAGGTTGACTAGTTAAAGTCAAAGTCAAAGGTTGATTTTTGGTCAAAATTGATTTTGTGGTGAAATTTGAAATTTCAGGGTTTCTAGATTGTACTAATCATTGAACCTTTTTTATTCAGTTTTAAACCTCTTCTTGTCAATGTGGTGTCTAGTTTTAGATTAGAAGACAAGTTGAACGATGATGCAAATTTCAAAGGTATGCACTTGTATATGATTTTCATGTTATATCATCCAACAAAGCATGAGTGTGTTTTGTAGGGAATGTATAAGAGACCTTGTCCAAGAAATAATATTGGATTCAATACATTTAGAGGAACAAGCAGTTGAGCCTCTAGGTTCCAGGTTTGATTGATCAAATTGTTAAGTTTCAATTTGCACATATCAAGTTTGATAGTTGCTATGGTAATAGTAGACACTATAGTTGTGACAAAAATCTTTGAAAGGTTCTATTACTATTAGGTATACTTGGTTGCATGTAAGTACTATTAATATATATGCTTATTGCACTTGTTTTCAAAATGAACTAACATCTCCTGTAAGAGATATTTATTGTTTTTTTCTCCCAGCAAGTCACCTTGGTAATTCTATGACGACTATCATCCTTGTTACCATAGATATGTTCTTATGAAAATGCTATTCGAAATAATTTTTCTCTTGTTGTTCTTGTTCTGGGAAGGTCACATGCGATAGCTCTGAGAAGGAGCTAGAGTGATAGTTGAAAAACTTGGAGAAAATGACTCCATCAAGTGGTGAGGCAGGTGATGTCACCAAGTACCAATTCTAAAGGAAGCGTGTGAAGCAAAAGAAGTTTTGGACATTGTTCACTTAGATATATGTGGACCAATTTCAACCTTCTCACTAATTGGGAGAGTACACCTCAGATGATTTCAAGACATTCTACATAGAGGTCGGGATTAGGAGGGAGCTCACTACTCCCTACATTCCTTAGCAGAACGGTGTAGCAAAAAGAAAGAATCGATCCATTGAAGAATATATCAAGGCAATTATGAATGACCAAAATATATCCATGTTTGTATGGGGAGAAGAAAATATGATAGTAGTATATGTTCATAATAGAAGTCCTCATCATATATTGAAGAACATGACTCCAGAAGAAGCTTTCTCCGAAAAGAAGCCAAGTGTTGAACACTTTAGGATATTTGACTGTCAGTCAAGAAGAAAGAATGGAAGGAAGCTATGATGGAAGAATATCAATTCAACATGAAAAATGATGTATGGGAAATCGTACCTAGACCTGAAGGAAAGTCTGTAGTCACTTAAAAATGGGTTTACAAGATAAAACATAAAGTAGATGGGAGTATCGATAAATACAAGGTAAGATTTGTGGCTAGAGGGTTCTCCCAACAGGAGGGAGAAAACTAGGATGAGACGTTTGCTCCAATTTCCAGATACACCTCTATTGGAGCCATCATATCTCTTGCAACAACCATGGGTTCAAGTTTACATAAGATGGATGTAAAGACGCTTTTCTTAATGGAGTAATTGAGGAAGAAGTATACATAGAGAAACCTCAAGGTTTTGAGGTACACCCAAGAGAAACCCATGTATGTAGATTAAATAAGGCCTTGTATGGACTCAAGCAAGCTCCAAGAGATTGGTATGCATGAATTGACAATTACTTGATGAGACTTGGATTTTCCAAGAGCTATGTTGACCCATATCCTTATTACAAGGTTTGAATGATGCACTTGTGATCTGACTACTATATGTTGATGATTTGTTTCTGACAGGTGCAGATCCTGTCATTATTCAATGTAAGAGGGAGTTAGCCTATGAATTCGATGTGAATGACATTGGTTTCATGCATTATTATTTAGGACTAGAAGTATAGCAATAGCGTGGTGAAATCTTCCTGGGGCAAGGGAAGTATGTTTTAAATATTCTTTAGAAGTTTGGGATGATGGATTGCAAATCCATGACAACTCCTATGGTGACAGATTTGAGGAATTTGAGAGACTCTGATTCTGATCCAGTAGGCTCGTCCCTATACCGACAGTTGATTGGCTCATTGATGTATTTGGTTAATACTCGATCGGACATTTGATTTTTTGTGAACGCGTTGAGCCAGTTCCATGTGGAACCGAGACATGAGCATTGGATACCTGCAAATCACATTTTGAGATATATTTGTGGGATGCTAAATTATGGTTTGAGATATGCCTCAAGCAATGACATACAACTGCATGGATTTAATGATTCAGATTGGGCAGGGAGTGTAGATGACATAAATAGTACTTCTGGTATATGCTTCAGTTTAGGCTCATCTATAATATCATGGACTAGCAGGAAACATAACTCTATTGCACTCAACATTGTAGAAACATAGTATATTGCAACATGTGACGCTTGTACGTAAGCAGTATGGCTTTGTAAGATGATTTCTGGACTATATGATCAAGTGTTGGATTCAACTGTGATATATTGTGATAATCAAAGCTGTGTGAGGCTTTCAAAGAACCCCGTGTTCCACGACAGGTCGAAGCACATTGATATCAAGTACTATTTTATTCATGATAAATTCTAGAAGGGAGAAGTGGTTCTCTAGTACATCACCACTAATGAGCAGAAAACTTATATTTTGATGAAGCCTTTGTCCAAGATAAAGTTTGCATACTTTAGGGATAAGTTGGGACTCATGGAGATTTCTACTTTGTTTGAAAGGGAGGAGATGACTTCCTTAGTTGGGAGGGAGTGTTGATATATGGAATCGTGGATAGTCAGTGTGTTGGTGAACAAACATTATCTAGGCAAAGAATGGTCCAGGTAGAGAAAATTGTTGGTGGACATACATCCTCCCTATGGAGGATGGTCGAGGTTGACAGATTGTTGGTGGACATACATTCTCCCTATGGAGAATGGTCCAGGTTGATATATTGTTGATGTACCATGGATAACTATTCTTCTAGGACGTATTTCTAGATTAGAAGAATGATCTCTCTCCATGAGTTCACAATAGTGACCATAGTGGGGATATTGGTACATGACATACATTTTTCCCGAGTTCACAATAGTGGCCAGAGGGAAAATGGTCAAGGAGAGTCATTCTTCTAGGATGTATGTCCAGATTAGAAGAATGGTCCTTGTAGCCCATGGCATGGCGTACAACATCTGGGAGGAAAATCATTCTTCTAGGACGTATGTATGGATTAGAAGAATGGTCCTTGTAGCTCATTGCGGGGATTACAACATCTATTGGGACAATTATTCTTCTAGGACGTATGTCTGGATTAGAAGAATGGTCCCTATATCACTTTGTTGAGTGTGTTGATTTCAACACATGACTTATTCAACATCATGCCTAATTACTCAAATGGAGTATGGCCTCAAGAGATGATGCAGACAATGATATGATTTGATTCCATGAGACTGTTTTACTGCATGGTGATACCTTGTGTAACTATTAGTTGATTGCAATGGAGACTGTATGTCACTAGATAGTAGTTGTGTGCTACTAGGAGTGGTTGTGTACCACTATATGGTAGTTGTGTGTTTCTATGGATCGACATTGTTGTGATCTATTGGATGGAATTGTAGTAACTATGTGCTACTACCTGATTTCCATGGAGACTACCAATAATGTTGAAGGTGTTTCCTAGGCTGGTGTGCCAACTAGTAGTGTTGGAGGTGATTGTCATCTAGATGGATATTGATGATGATTCTTGTGACTTTATCTACATGATCATGAGATATCCTTTGTGGATATGATGATGCTACCTGTAGAGTGGTCTGCAATATTATGTGAGCCTTTCCCATACCATGTGAAATGGATGGATGTGTTTGATACCATTACAATTAATACCTCCCTAACAAGGATGGAGTGTTGATATTATGGTAATTGTGGGAGGTATTAATCTCCATGTGTAACATTTGACTAGAATAGAATATTCTGGAAGCAAGAGAAACCCTAAAAAAATGTGTAGAAACCCTAGAAGACAAGTTGACTAAATAAAAGAATTAATATTAAGGTATTATCTTCTAGAAGGACAAGTCAGTCCAGATAAATGACAAGAACCACTATAAATAGGAGGGGCTTGAGTTCATTTGTATGCACTCACCTCACTCACTCTCTCAAGTATAGCACACGTTTGGAGTTGTAGCTGCAAGAATGGAAGGTGGATCCTCCAGGGCGATTCTTGGTCTCTCTCTCTAGAGCTATCTATCCTGAGATATGCGCCTTACCTTCTAGTATCTCTTAGTGTTATTCTTGGTGACATTCTTGGTGGTATTCTAATATCCTTGGTGGTATTCTTGGTAAGTGCAACTGCAACTACTGCAACTAAGTATTGTTCTTGTTTTGTGGTTTTGTGATTTTATGTCTTGTGAGCTATATTTGGAGAAATATGTACTCTCTTGGTTATCTATTGGTCCTAGTGCTGCTTCCAGAATCATTCTATCTAGAAAATGTTATGGTTCTTGTAGATACGTGCCTATGGTTTCTTGAAAATAGTGATATTTTATATGGTAAAATGAGCACATCTAATATTTTAACAATTCCTCCGAATCGTAGGTTTGTTGTTCCATTTATCTCAACAACAAGCCACCCTAAATCTAGGGCGATGAATCCAAAAGGAGGATTGGCTCTCATGGTTGGCCACACTGTCCAGACACAACATTCCAATACCCAGGTTTCTAAATCCAACAAC
This sequence comes from Picea sitchensis, assembly GCA_010110895.2. Lineage (NCBI taxonomy): Eukaryota > Viridiplantae > Streptophyta > Pinopsida > Pinales > Pinaceae > Picea > Picea sitchensis. The sequence continues at coordinate 155,119 of SNQJ01S0011593.1, forward strand.
AATTCCAATCCACGGTCTCTCTTTCCCCTCAACCTGCACTACCCAAGGAATGGGAACCCCTTCTCTACCATGCAGTCCCTCGAGCTATCCCAATTCCCTTCAGGGCACCAACACAAGGTTAGCCAGAAAATCTCACACCTAGGGACTCCAAGAATCTTAGTTGTAACAATGGAGTGCTCAAAGCAACCTTCTCAAGGCTCTTGAGCAGTTTCGTCAACATGGAAACTCACTTATAGGAACACAACCTACATTACAAGCATACACTGTACAATTCCAACATAAACCTATCCCCTTTTGTGGTTGTTCTCATACATAGCATGGCTAGTGGTCTTTTCCAACACATATCTCCCTCTTGTTGTCCCAAAAAATGCATGTATAAACTTTCCATAATACCCACTCGAATTTTCTTTATCTCACTTGCAAACTTGACTCTCATGTTTCCCAAAAAGGGGTTGTACTCAGCCCATGCAGTCATAAATTAGTGAGATGACTTTGAGGTAAACATTAATAATGAAATGGATTAGATTATTAGGAATGTGGAATGCCTTGGACCCCCATTCCCCCCTGCTCTCTTATGGAATCATATCCCTCCAATGTTACCATCCCTCTTGTATGATAGCCAATGTTTATTTTTATTAATAATTTCAATGTATAATTATTTAGCTCATCCCTCAACCATATTGATTAGTATAGGATCTCTGGACCAAAACATATTGGCTCACCAACCTAAATTACATATGTACAATTACATTATAATTGATGGGGATGCAAATTGGGGATGTTACAATCCACTCCCCCTTATTTTTAAACTATCCTTAGTGCACATCACCATACATGATCCAATTTGGATCCTCGCCTAAACTATTTTGTAAATTCATGTTTTATTTATTTCATTTCATGTTTTTTTGGAAAGTTTGGAAGGGGAAACAAACCATGTAATGGTTGGCCTTCCAAAGGCATCCCATTAAAAGAATGATCATTGTAGTGAAGAGGGAACAAGTGAGGAAATGAGAACATGGGAATTTTACAGAGATGAGAGGTTGAAGAGTGCAACCTGCTTGAAGATCCGTGGATGAAGGAGTTAAGGAGCCTATCCATGATGAGTAAAGGAATCTCTGAGCCATGGGCATCTACAGTTCTTTTTTCAAGTAACAATGAATGATATGTTTGGGCATGCATAGCTCACCCATTATAATGAATTTCCCAAGAAAAATAAATCTATGTTGTTTATACTATGTGGGTGCAATCTTCTCTATGGAGGTATATTGTGGTTTTGGTTTGAGTTTTGTTTCTTGAAATTTATGTTATGGTTAGTATATGAAAGCTTCATTAGCTCAATAATATCTGAGATAAGTTTTTTTATTGTTGATTGAGGATCCACTCACCCAAAAATTGTATTCCCTCCTCTGAGCGTTTTATTTTATTGTTGGGCGAATTTACTTCTTCCTGGGTGAATTTGTACCTCTCAGGCATTTTTATTAGTGATAGGCATCCCAACTAAGAAGTTGGTCAGATTTAATCACTTTTGGGTCATTTTTATTTATTTGGGAATCTTCCCTTTCCCCCAAGTCATTTCCTCTAATGTTGAGTGTCTAAACTCGCCCCAAGTCATTTTTCTCCGATGTTGAGTGTCTGAACTCACCACAGTTCATTTTTCTTCGATGTCGGGTGTCTAAAATCACCCTGGGTCATTTTTCTCTTATGCCAAGTGCCTAAACTCGCCCTGGGTTTTTTCTATATTACTGAGTGACTTAATTCATCCAATGAATTTTCCTTTATAGTTGGAGAGCCTCATTTATATCACTGGTAATTTAACCAAATCCCACATTTTGGGAACTTAGTTGGAATTGGTATTGGAACCAAAAACAACGCAACCGAAGAAGCCAAAAAAAAACAAATAACAGAGAATCAAAATCATTCCACAAAAGAATATTTGTTGATGAAATGGTCAATCCATAGGCCCATTGTTTACATATCAGATGGTAACATAGCAGGTTCACCATAGATGTTGAAGAAGTTTCCATGGGCAAATCCTTGAGTAAGAAGAATCTAGAAGAGTTGTGAGACTTCAATAGGCAGATCCAAGAACAAAGTCTATATTGGAGGCAAAGAGTAGATGAGATAGAAAAAGAGATTTCCAAGCACCAAGACTCCTTCACCGTTGTGAGGGAAAAATTAGAAAGAAGAATATTCCATCTCTTGCAGTTGGGGGATAAATTCAATGAGATGGATAATTGGCAAGAGGAGAGGTCCATTGAAGTCAATGCTTAGTTACCATGAGTTGGTAGTGAAGGAAAATGGATTGAAGGAGTTATAAGCAATTGTCCAAGAGACCAATCAAGCCCCTTCTATTCCCACTACTGAATTTAGCACCATAACAGAGGAAAACATGGTAAAGTCACCTTCTACAACACTTTCTTAGGAAACCTTTGGTGACTTTGAGAAACACAGTAGAGGAATTGGTTCCAATATCATGGGGAAAATGGGCTATGATGGCCAAGGGATAGGCAAAGAAGGCTAAGCGATTTTTATTCCCATTGCATCTCAACAGAGGCCCAACCATTAAGGCCTAGGATTCAGTGGAAAAGAAGCCAACACAAGTGCATCTCAAACCACTTTCTTCAAGGAAAGAGGAACCAAAAAAGAATCCATGTGAAACAAGCCACTCAAATATGCTTGTAGAATCTTGGAAGAGGGTAGTAAAGAGATTATTTTTTCATCTATATTCGGTCCAATGCTTGGGGGACCAAGCAACCAAGCTAGCAAGCATAATCACAAGATGAAGAGGTATGGCATAGTTTTTTTTCTATTGCAAGAAAAGGGGTCATAAGGCTAGCGATTCTTGGCACTCTAGAAGGCCAAGAATCCCATGCAGGAACTATTGTAAGTACTATATATTAATTGCACATTGGGAGGCTAAATGTTGGAGGCTTCACTTGGAAATCCATTGCAAGAACCGAAAAACTAAGAAGAAATCTTGGAGAGTCAAGGGTAAAGGTGAGTTGGTTTCACTTGCAGCCCAAGGAATAATGGTTTTCCAGTGACCTATTGTAGCCGTGAATCCATTTCTATCCATGAGATGGACAATATACTTATGCCAAAGGAAGCCTCAATTCATTTCTTATCTTCCATCCTACAATAGAAGCACCCTTTTTTGGAGAAAAATCAGTTTCTGCTTGATGATTAGAGAATAAGATTGAATGGATTTGAATATTTTGGGAACCAAAAGACTGCAAATGGGGAGGTGTGATCTGAATTGGATCCTTGCCTAAACTATTTTATAAATTCATGTTTTGTTTATTCCATTTTGTCTTTTTTTGGAAAAAATGGAAGGCGAAACAAACCATGTGACGACTGGCCTTCCAAAGGCATCCCATTAAAAGAATGAATGTTGTAGTGAAGAGGGAACACAGGAGGCAAGGAGAACTTGATAATTTTACAGATATGAGATCTCGAAGAGTGCTTCCTGCTTGAAATTCGATGGACGAAGGAGTCAAGGAGCATGTTCGTGATGAGTGAAGGAGTCTCTGATCCATGGCCATCTGCAATTCTTTTCGTGAGTAACAATGCATTTGATTTATGGGCATGCATATCTCACCCATTGTAATGAATTGCCCAGGAAAAATAAATCTCTATTGTTTATATTGTGTGGGTGCAATCTACTCTATGGAGGTATATTGTGGTTCTGGTTTGAGTTTTATTGCTTGAAATTTCTATTCTGGTTAGTAGATGCAAGATTCATTAGTTCAATCATCTATGAGATTTTTTTGTCTTGTTGATTGAGGTTCCACTCACCCACAAATTTTATTCCCTCCTTTGGGAATTTTATTTTATTGTTGGGAAATTTTACTTTTTCTTGGGCGAATTTTTACCTCTTTAGGTGTTTTCCTTATTGTTGGGCATCCCAACTAATAAGTTGGTTGAATTTAATTATTACTGGGTCATTTTTCTTTAGCTAGGAGTATTCCCTTCCCCCTAAGTCGTTTCCTCTAACGATGAGTGTCTAAACTCATGCCAGGTCATTTTCCCCTAATGTTGAGTGTTTAAACTTGCCCCAAGTCATTTTTCTTTGATGTTGGGTGTCTAAGTTCGCCCTAGGTTTTTTTTCTTTGATGTTGTGTGCCTAAACTCACCTTGGTTGTTTTCTATATTAATGAATGACTTAATTCATCCATTGAATGTTCCTTTATATCTAGACATCCTCATTTATCTCACTAGTAAATTAACTAGTTCCCACAGTTTGGGAAATTAGTTGGCATTGGTCGGGCAACCACAAACAACACAACCCAAGAAACTAACAAACCAAATAACAGAGAAAAAA
>SNQJ01S0011594.1:2541-27014 GCA_010110895.2 Picea sitchensis
ATTCTTTTCCCGCTTGCCCAGAGTGAAACAACGGAATCCTCCCTGCCAACTAGGAACCTAGCCGGCTTCCTAGCTCCAAGAAACCTATCGGTTTCTTGGCCCTTCATGCCCATGACTCCAAGAACAGCAAAGCACAAATGCTCAAAGGAAACTATCACAAGAATCATCTCTTCCAAGAATGTCACAACCTCTCATCATGCTCCAACCTCTCCTTTCCTCCTCTCTTCTTCTTCTCCCTATTTATCAAGTTTCAATACACACTTCCCCAAGTCTCCTCAACCACCTCATCATTATCCATCCACCTCCCTTATCTAGATATTTTGGGGAAAATATTTTTATCAAGTTTCAATACACACTTCCCCAAGTCTCCCCAACCACCTCATCATTATCCATCCACCTCCTTTATCTAGATATTTTGGGAAAATATTAAAATAAACTAAATATAAAATGACTTGTATTAAACAACAATAAATAAAATAAGAAGTCTATATTCTCATGCTAGATAATAAAATGTTACTGATAACTTTTTCCAAAATAAAAGGTACACTCCACCATGCTCATTTAATTCATCACACCCACATATCTATCAAAGTCAAGTAGTACTTTAATGCTTCTAGATATTTTAGTGCAATATAATTCGTTATGACCAATAAACATTCAATTAAATAGTTAATAACTTATCTAATAATTACCACATTAATTACCATACTAGCGTACATGGTAGAGTATGTATGTGAAGAGGACACATCTCTCATGCATGTACTAATGATAAACACCGTTGTTTCTAGTTCATATTTCCTATAATAATATGCCAAGACATGTAGACAACATCATAATGCATCATTTAATAATCTAATTTAACTAAATTATACTAATTCATCAATAACTCACTGCCATACCCTAAAATACCATTAGGGAAATCAAAGAGGGTTTTAAACATGGTAGGAAACAAGTGAGTAAACAATAGTGGCATATTTTAATCCCCAATCAATATTCTCAACTAACATCTACATCCTTCCTTCCTAACCTACTTCCATCTTCCATCCCATCCGTCCTCTGCTAGGATCTGAGTCTTGAGCTACAAAATTATAATCACCTAACTCCAAATAGAACCCCCAAGTGGAAGTGTCGCTATCTCACTAGCTTCCTAGCATGCAACTGACATTCCTCATCACACGTATGGGGAGCTGCGTGGAACTACACCGCCTCCCAGACTCTCTGTGTTTTGAGGATACACGGGAAATGCCTCCACCCTCCTAATCGATCTATGGTCAACACCCTATATCGAGCCATACCGTAAATCCAATGCTCTGGAGTCAATGCCATCAAACATCCACCTCGGGTAAGTCAGTATCCCACAAACCACACTTTACCTATTAGACTACAGTAATATTTCACCATAAATCACAGTAAGTACAACTTTTATATAGCAATACTAATATCTTCTCCTTTGATGTCTACGACATTCTAGTTACCTCAATATTATAGTCACTTGGCTATCACATAGTTCATCATCCTCTAGAGGGTTAAGGTTCACCAATAACACATATTGATGTAGATACATCACAAATTTATATAAGAATCCATTCTTGCATTGACGTCCAATTAAGAAATGTTTTCCCATTTACATCACGCATTGCATTCTATTATACATTCAATATAACTTGAATTGGTATACATGTATCTAACTTGTCTATCAATTTTCATGTTTAACAAATCAAATAACTATCTTTTCTATGAGCATATATCATGTAACATAAATAGGCCTAGAGGTACATATCTCAATGTCTAACAAGGTCTAACTGATTCCAAGAAAATGCTAAACTTTGAACTATCAAGATTGGATAAACAACAATGTTCTAACTAACAAAGGTCAAAATATGTAATTGCTGCATCACACTCTAAGTACCACCAGTCTTTTCAAATGGAGGCTCGAAGAGATAGTCACCATGAGAGACCTCACTTTTATGGAGATAATTCGATTCCGAGGACGCTTTGAGGCCTGTTGTTTCGCTGATTCATTAACTGATCCCATAGGCTCACACCATGTTTTTTTCAATGGGGTCATCAAAATCAAGAGATTTCTCTCAATCTAAAATGCCATGTCTTGTGCCTCTTCCAAGGTTGTTGGTGACCAATCCTTAACGTTGAATTGCAAGGATCCTTCTAAGGGGAGGATGTGTACTGACTGATGATAGCTTGTTCTGAACCAACTTTTTGATCGGATCTTTTTGAGGAGAAGTTTGAACCTATCACTGAAATCTCTCGTACTTTCACAAGGTCCTTTTGCAAATGTCAGTACCAAAGAGTCTTCAGGAATGTCTCATTATCACACCACCTACTTAAATTCCTTTTCGTACTTCAATGTTCTTATGTTTCCTTAAAGTCCATCAATCCGTAATCTTTAGCATCTCCTCAGAAGAGAACTTCTTGCAAGAGCTCATAAAACATCGTGGTGATCTTGACCATCCGTGATGAAAATCAAAACCGCCGCAAAATCGGGTTATCCAATGTGAATTTCCGTGAGGTACCCCTTTCCTCGGTAAATAAAGGTAGCTGTGAGTTTGCATTTGTAAGTAAATCATGTAATCTTACATTACTATAGTCAAAGCAGTTAAAACTCTCCGGGTGAGACCACGTATGAGGATTTGGATTAATTTGGAGGTATAGGGTTTATTATAGTGGTGGTTGTCATAGCAACGGGATTTGAATACAATTTTCTACTACGAGTCATCATGTTTAAAGGAAGTCTCTTCCAAAAGGTGACTTAACAACAAGTGAATTAGCAAGAGGCTTCCTTCTAAAAGCCGTGGGAGGTTGAACCTCTTGGTTTGTGGAGTCGCCAAATAGTTTTCCGAAACTACCAAAGAATAGGGGAAAATTAGGGGAGTCAGCTGTAATATTGTAAAGAAAGGTCTTTGAGGCAAGGTTTACAGTTGTTTTGTCGCTGAGGAAGATTGACTCGTCTCTCCAAGAACGCATCTTCAAAATCTTGCATTCTCCGCTTGTAGTTTAAGCCAAGTAGTCAAGGGTAAGGGGCTTCAAACTCATGTAATTCAGAGCTTCCCACCCAATCGGCCACCCTCGGCTGGGGATCTTTCTATTTATGGTGGTTAAGCCCAAGGGAGACGCCCCCGGCAACCTGGGTTTTTGCAAGGGAAAAGGTCTAAAGCGGATTAAGGTAGGCTTTCCCTTCATAGATTACTGACAAGAAGATAGTCAAATGAAGAAAACCACTATTAAGAGGTACCCCGCCATGCGAGACGAAACAATAATGATACTAGTACATGCAATGTTGGTTAATAATTAATCAATGATCATCAATATTTAAGGTACATGAGCAATTAATAAATGCAATTATTGACTAAGTTACCGTTTCTGTACAATGACAATAGCATATAATGTTACCCGCCAATAAACACCGGAATAATATGAAAATAATCAACCCTTGAATCAATACATCAAACGCTATTAATTGTTCATATACAGTAGAAGGCTAACTTTGCTAGAGATGACGTCAGGTTCTTCTATGGTTAGTATGATAGATAAGAAGGTCAACGCTTTGCAATTTAACCAATGAAAATCATCAATATATCAATGTTTATCACTGGATGACCAAGCCTAAGTATTTTCTATCAACTAAGAGTTTATCATACATGACGCCATCATCAATTGCTAGGTTAGTAGACGTTAGGCTTAAGTATAGGGTTTCAAATTTGAGAAGCTCTTTGAAAGATTGTTTTTGCACAACAAGCTCAACGCTGGAGAGACAAACAAGTGCCTTAGGGTATTATGGAATCAAAAGTGAGGGCAAGATCCTCGAAGGATCAACAAAATCTAAAGACTAGAGGAGTTAGTCTCTATGGTGCTGCAATGGCAGGGCCCAGGAATCAAAACCCTAAGGGAAGGAGGCTCATTCCTGTTGCTTAAGAAAGGCCTCATGGTTCTTCCTCTTTCTTTAAATATTCTTCTGTAACAAAATGGCTTAAAGTACAAATTTAAGGGAGAAAGGGTTATGAGCAGGCTTTTCAAACCCTAGAAGGCTAAAACCCTAGTGTAGAATCAACTAGGCCTTGTACATCTCTCTTCAACTTATATTAAATGCTAACTCAGAGAAAGGGTGATTAGTGTAGCAACCGCTAGGCTATATCCTCCTTAATCAAATTACAAAACAAGTTTCTCTAACATGGGGAACATATAGCAAGTTGATCGGCTTGTGTGCTTGGTCAGGGTTTCAAGATTAAGCAATATAATAGCAATACAATAACAAATGTAAGAGATTTTAACCTACAACCATTCATTCAAGAAAGTTTTGCAGAAAAATACTTAAATTTACAACTGGCGAAGAATGCTCATCAAACCCTAGCTGTAAACCTTCCAATGAGAGTAAACACCATAATATGCCAAGAAAAAAATCCTCCAAACAAGAGTTGCTCCTCACTTCCAAGAGCCAAAATACCAAGACAAAGACTAAAAGTAGATCTCTGGCCAAGAGAGTGAGTTATGTTATGTTTAAATGAGGTCCAACGGCCCCCATTTATCCCAATCTATGACCTTTAATTTTAAAAATATAATTAAAATGTACTCACAAGGATGACTAATAATTTTACATCGTTTTTACATTAATCGCTAAAAAATGTCATAATATGAGCTGTGTTGGGACGCCAAGCCCTTCGAGGAGATCGCTATTCCTTTTGGGCAAGCTCAAAGATCCGTAAAACCAAACGCTATCTCCTTCTGTTCTCCACGCCACACGTACAAATGACATCAACATGACTGTCACACCTACCAACGCCCGCCAAATTTCTCTCAGCATCGCCTTATCCATCAAAAGAACACGCCCCATATGCAAGTGGTGATTCTCCTGGTCGGCTCGCTAAAGTTTCCTGGGTGGAAAGTCCTTCTTCCTTCAAAGGCAATGGCTCATCACAATGTTGTCCCACCTCTACCATCCCAAAGAACTATCCTGTGGGCCTTTATCCCCATGGAGGTCCGAAATAATCATATCCCCATGTAAAAATTCCGGCTTCAATTACACTGGCCCATCTGCATGGTCCCCGACATCAAAACTACCTCCAGTGGCCTATGATCCCTAGGATCATAGTAATGTCAATCATGTCTCATCATTAAATTTTTCAAATACATGCATGAAACTCCTAGCATAGTTTCATCTTAAGAACCCAAGACATTACATTATTCATCTACCATACAAAGTTGAAGAAACAAACAGGACAACCTATTGGGCTAATATCCACAAGAAAAAGGAAGTTTCCACGAGGGATCATTCAAGCCATGTTCATGAGGTAAGGATATGGTCTAGGGATGTCCAACCACAGTAAGACTGTGGTAGGTGTTGTCCGGTGGGTGCCTCTTTTGTAGATAAAAAAGTGTTGTAATCGCTTGATGCAACTTTTTCCGGGCCCCTTTATTGCCTTTATTTTTCATTTATTTCTTTTCTTTCTTTTTCCGTCCGGACTGCAGGACACCGGGCCATGCAGGACTGTAGGCCGAAGGCATACCCACCGGTATCTTCACATGTCGATAAGGATGGCGCGGATGAGACCCCCTTCCTTGGCTATACAAACTAAAGGTCATTGCCTCGCATGGTGACCTCGTGATAATGGCAATGTCATACTCACCGGATACCCATGAACATAATGGGTCATCTCGTAATGAGACCTCCCATCCCTTCACAGTCCTGTTTTATTATTTTCTTAGTCCTCTTGTTTCCTATCGAGAGGCCTTTATTGCCTACTCGGGGATCCACTGGGCGAAGAATCTCTAGGTTCTATTTCCTATGGATTTTACCCTATACCAGCTGCTTTGCACTTCCCTCGGGTCTTTAGCCCCTCCCCATTGTGACAAAGTGTAACCTCAAATTCATCCAATGGTCGGACGGAATGGGATGTGGATGGAGCAGATGTAAACATAGAATGGTGGAGTGGACGGCTCGCAACTCGGTGGCTACAACTAAAACCATGAATACAAGCTTGTTATGTCACCCCGTTAATCCCCCCCAACAATGGTCAAGTGGATTAGTGTAAGATCCAAGCGCTATCAGAAATGTAAGGAACCCGATGTATATATAAGAAAGTTATAACGATCAAACATGACACACATACACCATGATACCTTGGACCACCTTACCCCATGGAGCAAGAGTCTTCCCCGATAAAAGTCCAAGCCGAAGGTGATGAATCCTACTCTATCGTGACAAGTCCCAGGAAGCATAGAGGAAGAATGGTCCTCCGGCCATGCTCGTCAATCCTCGCCTCTAGACTCCTTGTCTAGGACCTTTGGGCCTCGACATGATCTCCTAGTTGGTCCCTAGAAAACAGATGACATGCCAAGCCCACCGCCAGCCGCCTCCCTGCAATACATATGACCCTTTAGAAGCTTATTGTAAAGGAAAATCTAGAGACCAACGGGTGCTAAATATACGAGGATTGATGAGCATTTTAAGTGGGTCTCTATTTCAGTCATGTGTTCGAATCGCATCACAAATTTTAGGGTCCTCCATGAAGAAGTTCATGACCAGATTGTAGAGGAGTGTGTCCTAAGTAATCGATGGCTTACATTGTTCCTGGCAGCATGAGTTTGAGCAGATTTATCCTGAAGTATGCATGCTCCAGGACAACAATCATGCAATTAAGTGCGCCTTGATGAAGGATGGCTTGATACAGGTTTAATAATTTCATTTTAAAAAGGAATTTGTGGGTTTGTTTCTAGCCACAAAACGTAAAACCTAGAAGGGAACGCTATAGCCCAATTACAAATCCACTAATTCTTTTGAGTTAACACCTAAATAATGTTAAGAGCATGTGTTCTAGTGGTCATTTTCAGCCAGTTTTTGATAGACAACAGTAGAAACAACAATAATAGAACCGTTGTAGTAATTTTCATTTTTTTTTTTTGGTAATTATATGATACATCATGGTAGACAATAGTGCTTTCTCTCTATCATTGTTGATTTACATGCAATCAAGTTTCCATATTCAATAGACAATGAGTTTGTGGGAAGTTTGAACATGTTTATGTATTCGCTATTCATTTATTTATTTTTCTATGGGACAAGTGCATGGAAGGTCGATCGTCACATGTAGGCAGGTTGTCTTGAGTTGGTCTTTAGTTTTTTTTCATGCACAGCTAGGGTGTACTTATTCTTTTTCTTCGCCCTATAAAAGGGACTGTAACAATTGTTGCTAATGTGTTGTGGTTACGTGGTGGTTGTTCAAGCCCAATGTTTCAGCTTTGAAATCACTGATAATTATATGTAGAGCCTCAAGTTATTTTTAGGACTCAAACTAAATAAAGGGTTCTAAATTTCAGTTTAGAATTTATTTTAATGAATTTCTTATACTTGGAATAAATCAGGAATAAAAAAATAACCGTAATAATGGTAACAACAACAATGTAATGATGGGTCAATAGAAATGAACCAAAATAAATGATAATAATAAATGTTAATAATGATAACAACAACAACAACATAATACATACCTCCACCTGTAGGTTGGTTTATCTAGTCCTTTTTTTGTCTAATCATGTTCTTTTTTTCGCTTCTTGCCCTGCCTGTGACCGAATATTAACCTTCCACTAACTAGGAACAACCTCTCCCATTCCCTACTGGAATCCTATGATACTGAAATGGTAAAATTCTCTAACAACACCAAGTGCCCTGTGAGCTCCCCAAAACCACTCCTCCAATTTCTTCCTCCTTTTGCAAATTTTGAAATCCTCAAACATAAATGCTCACTCTTCCAAGTCCTCCATTCTTCCTTATCCTCCTCTCTCACCTCATTAATTTTTTTAACCACCTTATCTCCCCATTAATTCTCAACAACCTTATCCTCCACACTACTTCAGCCACCTTTTTAATAATAAAATAAAAAGACTCATTAATATATTTTAATAATTAATTAAATTAATATTTATCATTTATGAAAATCACATAGTTAATTAGGGTTGTTACATTTGAGATTAAGCATATAAAGAGCAAGGAAATATCAAATGGTTGGATGCACTTGTGCACGAGCTCATGAAGTGCTATAGCCATTAGCATGTACGTGACTGATCCGAAGATCAAATTATTGAAGCAACAAATTCAGATCAGCAATGTCTCAAAATAAAAGAAACATTACAGCTAGAAAATTTACAAATAGAAATTTAATCTTTATGAGTTGAAAGAGGATGGAATTCTCACATACAAAGAAAAAGTATGTGTTGAATCTAAATGAGTTGAAAAATGTAGTGTTGAAGGAAATGCATAATGTAAGTTATATAAGTTACAACTCCAAGACATAAAAACAATTGTACTTTGTAACATACACAAACTTAACGAATCAAGCTTTGGGGGGTTCAAGTTTTTTTACCCCGTTTTAAAAATGGTGCTATCGGCAACATCTTCCATTTTGGGTTGTTTTTGATATTTTAAATTTTCTCATACATAACTTTTCAACTTTTTTTTAAATGCTTATTTTTATTTTTTTTTCAAGTTTTTTTGTTTTGTTTTTGTTTTTTTATTGTTATTTTTATCCACATTGTTTTTAGTCATTTTTCAATGCTTTTAACTGCAATATTTTTTACCATTTACATCTTTTAAAATACTATTTTTCATTCCTTAATTAATTTATGGTTCCATATTTTTTAAATATAGGGAAAATATAATTTTAAATACATTTTTACCTTACTTTAATATATTGAAAATCATTGTAGTTAAATAACATTACTTTTAAACATTTAGCAAAAAATTATACCTTGAATTTTTTGATAAATTAAACCAAAAACAAATAAGAAAAAATAAAAGAAAATGAAATTTAAAAGAAAATTAAATTACCAAGAAAAATCTTAAAAATATAAAGTGGATTAAAAAAAAAAAAATTAAAAAAAAAAAATATATATATATATATATATATATATATATATATAAACTAAGCTTAAATGAGAATTTTAAAACAAATTATAGTCCAAAAACTTTAATAAAATTTGAAAAAAAAAAAAAACATAAAATTTATAATTTTAATACAAAATTTGAAAAATAAAAATAAAAACATAAAATTACAACAAAATAAAAAATAAAAAATTATTAAAAAATAAAATTAATTAAAATTTAAAAACAAAACTAATAATATAATAATATTAAGCATAAAAAAAAAAAAATTCTTTTATTTTATATTTTAAAATTTATTCATTATTTTAATTATTTAGAAGTACATTCTTGTTGATTTTATTTCTAAGCTAGTTATTACACACTAAATCTTCTTTATTACAATATGTGTATTTTTATTAATTTACTAAAGGATATTTTAGAGCTTTAAAGAATAAGAAAAGTAATTGTAGCTGAGAATTCTAACGTTAAGACACGACATTAAAATCCCAGGTGAAAGAAATTATATACAGGATATAACGAGGGAAATGTTGGTCCATGTATTAATTGGATGGATAAGATTGAAGCCTCTTTGAAGAGTTAGAAATTAATGAAGCTTTTTTTTTAGAATATAAGAATTCGACAGCCATTTCGAGAGGGGATCTCAATGTTTTTGGAATACCTCCAAAGGTAACGAAATGAACCATAAATTGCCATGTCATTATTTCCCAAAACCATAGTTTGGGATTTCGCCCCCATAACCTTTATTATCTGCCGAGTAGTTTCATCACCCAAAATGAAGGAGACCATTTATCTTGGATCTTATACTACTGGATTTTGAATGGTTTTATCGATTTAGTTGGACTCCAGACACAAAGCCTTCCTAAGCCATCTGGGAGGGTCACTATGATTTTAAGACGCCTCATCCTCTACACTCCAAAGGCCAGTGTCATAATACATGGGACCCCGCCCTGTCACGATCTGGATGGGTGATGCTCGAATCGTCCGCGGGTCTCTCCACCAATCCACAACTCATGCATTGCAGACATCACCCCATGTTATATAACTATAGTTATATATAGTTATAACTATATATAATATATGTTATATAAATATAACTATATTATATATAATTATATAATATATAACTCAGATTATATATAGTTATATTATTATATAACCATATACAGTTATATAGGATTGCCTTTTTATACCTAGTAAATTAAGATTTTCTAAATTTTTAATGTTTTGTTAATGTTTTTTATTTTAGATTATATATATATACACTTTTACATGATTTTAGTATTTTTTTATTTTTTAATGGATTTTTTTACTATTTTTTTTCAAAAACATATATATATATATATTCATATTTTTATTTTATTTTATAGTTTTGAATGGATTTTTACTATTTTTAAATTGTTCTGAAAATTTTAAATTTTTCCCTTTTAAGTTTTTTTCTTTTATCTACCCATTTTTTAATGATGTTTTTTTTTTAAATTTGAGTTTTGATTATATATTTTAAGTTTTTGTTTTTATCTACCATTTTTTTAATGTTTTTTTTTTAAATTTGAGTTTTGATTATATATTTTTAAATGTATTGTTTCCATGGTATTATGTATTATGTTGTGTTTGGAATGATAAACTAAGATTTTAAAAGTAAGCATTTAAGGGCTAATTTGATGATTTTGTTTGCAGTAACGATGATTTTGATTACCACTTTAAAAAAATGTCATTTTAATACTCCAAATTTAAAATGGGTGCTATTGGTAGCAGTACATTTCAATTTGATTGTTGATTTTGAGGTTTTGGTTTTAATGGTACCGACTGCTAAAAATACAATTTCAAAATATCTATAAATTTAACGTTTTGAAAATAAAAATAAAAAAAACGGTAACATCATTTTCTTATTTAGGTGTCGATTTGAAGGTTTTTCTGAGATATTGTATGAGTTTTGAAGGCCATGTTTGAAAAATGTTGTGATTTTGACCCCCTTTGAAAAAATAGTGCTACCGGCAGCACCACTTTTTGATTTGGGGGTTGATTTTCATGTTTTTTTTGGAAAAATATGGGGTTTTTGGGCCAGAGTTCTCATTTTGAGGTCACGGTTCTCATTAAGTTGGTAACTATGTTTTGTAAGAATCCAATATATTTTGTCGGGAATGAAGAAAGAAATGGTTAATTACATAGTCATATGTCTAGAGTGCCAGAAAGTGAACATTGAACATAGACATCCAGCAGGGCTACTACAACCATTGCCCATTTCAAAATGGAAGTGGGAAGTTGTTACAGTGGATTTTATTACAAAGCTACCCAAAACAGTGAAGCAACATGATTCCAGCATGGTGGAGGTGGATAAATTAACTAAGGAAACACATTTTATTCCAGTGAAGACTACATACAAGGCAACGAATATTTCAGACATCTACATGAAAGAAGTTGTTAGGCTACATGGAGTTCCTAAGGAAATAGTTTCAGATAGAGATCCAAAGTTTACATCCAATTTTTGGAAAGGTTTTTTCAAAGGATTTGGAACAAATTTAAATGTCGGTACAATGTATCATCCAGAGTCATATGGGAAAACAAAAAAAACTAACAGGATAATTGAGGATATACTCAAAATGTATTTGATGGATTAGCCACCAAAGTGGGAGGATTATATCTACTTAGTGGAATTTGCATACAATAATGGATATTAGGCCTCATTGAAAATGAGTCCATTTGAAACATTGTATGGCAAAAAATGTAATAGACCAATGAGTTGGGATAATTCAGTAGACTGAGTAGTTGTTGAGCCAGGTTTGCTAAAGCAAATGGAAGAGCAGATGGAAAAAATAAAGCATAATTTATAGACAACTCAGGGTAAGAAAAAAAACTATGTAGACAAGAATAAAGTGTTTAGAGATTTCAAAGTGGGTGAACATGTGTTCTTATAAGTGAAGGAGAAAATAAGTTTGCTAAGATTAGGAAGTTGCCCAAAGTTGGAAGCAAGATATTGTGGGCCTTTTAAAATCTTAGAAAATATAGGTCCAGTTGCATATATGATAGCATTGTTGCATCCATGAAAGTTCATAATGTATTTCATCTGTCATTATTAAAGAAATGTGTGTCTGACTCTAACCACATAATTGATTGGAATGTGATACAGATGGAGCATGAAGGGGATTTCTGGGTGGAACCAATACACATCATGGATCAGAAATTCAAAGTGCTCAAGAACAAATCCATAAGGATAGTAAAGGTTCAATGGACCTAGTACGGTCCTGAAGATGCTACATAGGATCATGAAGGAAACATGTTGGAAGAATACCAACAAAATTTTGGCAGTTTTTAAGAAAACAGAATGCAAGACTCAACTTTGAGCAACTAGAATTTTGGAACCACATCTCAGAGTTCTAGCCAACTGTTTTGGGGGACCTGATAAAAAAATGACACATTCCATGGGTTATCCCTAATAAACAAATGATGCATTCCTTGGGTCAGTGGGTTGAGGGGAACAAGAGATTGTGGTTGGAACTTTTTTGGAGTTGTGAAAGTGCGGGATTTTATTTCCAAGTATTGTGATGTAAATTTGCATAAATGTATATCGGCATAATTTGCACCGAGAAGAATGCACAATTGTAAGGAGAAGGGGTAATATAACATCCCCACTATAATCCCCAATTTAATTTACGTTTAATGTAAATATAATGTGTGGCTACAACCAAGCGAAGTAATATGTGAATTGTATTTATATGTTTTAATAATAAAATGTGATGTGAGTTGCTAAGGGCACATGGACAGATGGGAGTTGAATTAATCCACAAGACAGAAGAGGGACTAAAATAATGGCCAAGAGGGATCCAGGGGGGAGTTACCCATGTATATTATTCAACCCATTTCCCTAAAATTGCTATTAATAAATGAACCTTCTAATTTTTTATTGAGTGTTCCCAAAGCCAATCATTGAATACATGTAAGAGAGTGGGTGTGAGTGATCACGTCCCATAGTTATTGGGCACATGGGGGATGAGTACAATCAGCTTGAGGAAGTGTGTGAGTCAAGCAAGAAAGCTAAAGAGAGGAAATTCATATGGGCAGCTACATCAGTCTTAGATAATCAATGTTTTTCGGCATGAACAAGGAGTAGAGAGATAAAAAAAAGTGAGCTTGGAGTTGCAACATCCATGGAGGGAGAATTTTATAGCAAGTTGGAACATATTGCAGTGTATTTGGAGTTGGAAACTTAAGATCTGGGTTATCAGGCATAAAGAGTGAACTCATGTGTGAATTGCATTTTAACAACAAGTGTTTGTTGATGTTTGTTGGTAGTTTTCTTAGTAGCAAATTCCCTTTAGTTCACAACTGAGAGATTCTTGATTACCTATGCCAGAGAGACCTTGATAAATGAATGAGATGCCTAAGATACTGAGATCATTGAAGAGGTACATTCATTAGGTTGGGTAGGTCAAGAGGAAGAGAGTTGGTGGAAAATTGGGATAGTTCTAGGAGAATACCAGTGGGATTGTGAGTTTACGAGTTGTTAGTGGACAGTGAGAGACCACCCTATTTTGTGGATTACTAGCCTCAACTCAGGGGTGATTTCCTGTTGATATTTGGACCATCAAGTCTATGGTTGGGTGAAAGTTATGTCCCAAGTAGCTAGTTGCACAACATAATTAAAACATAAGTGTTTTATCTGTTTATGTGTTGTATTTATGAGTTTATTTGTTGTGCATGAACTTTATGTATTTGGGAATGATTTATATGATGTTGTAATTGAAGTGTTAGATGCATTTTGTGTTTATATCAGAATGTTGTAGATGGATTAATTTAATGGTAGAAACAATAGCTCAATTTGGTTTTAAATCGTAGCTGAAAGCTACCGAGATTTATTTAGTTTGCAAAAAATTTAAATTATGAGTTTTCTACACCATATGCCCCTCCGATGGGATGGGGGACATTACATGAAAAACCCTAGATCACTAACTTCAACAAAGATCAATCGACTACGGTAGTTAAGTCATACACATGATACACAGAACATACAACAATACCTAGAATGCATGACAAAAGAAAGGGTTTCTTTGTCTTGATAACCCGCATAAAACCACTATCTCATTCTCATTCTCTGTGAACCTGAGATCACAAAACCATTGGCTCTGATACCATGTTAGGATAGGTAAATAATTGTAGAAGAGAACAAAGGATATAAGAGTAGTGGTGGCGTCTAAAGACTATGTTGCATTGAAGCACAAGCACACTCTGCGAAAACGCAAAGAGATATATCTCGATGATGATAGATTGATCCATAAGAATCATCTATAAATAGGTTCCAATCATGGACCAAACCAAAAATCATGAGATGGAGTTGGTTATATTTGTCCATAAAAAGTGGATTTGGAATCTGAAGTGGACATGGTCATCAATTTAGTCGACACTCTGACCCAACAATTTGGTCAACTCACTTAACCAAGAAGGTGAGGTTTACAATGGAACCCAATGTTCCAATGCCCCCTCTGTAAACTCAGCTTGGAGGAAAACAAATTACACATCCATAAGTAACTCCATTATTGGAGTTAAATCTCCCTAGAAAATTCTTATTATTAGAAAGTTGTTCAACTTGAATATTATCCTTATTTTCATGAGTCCCTTCAGACACCTTATCAATTTTAAAGAATCTCCCACTTAAGGCTTCTAAAATCTTCTTTTCCATTTGTTCCAACTTTCCATCCATTTTATGTTCCAATTGTTCTGCGGTTCTTTACATCTATTTCTTATTTTCATCCATCTTCCTTTCTATTTATGTTTGAGTATCCATCAAAGCATAACCTTTCAATTACCTATCATTCAATTTATTGATTTGAATATTTCATTTGGATAGTTGGTTTTATATCTCCTCATTTTCTTAATGAGTCATGGAGGATCTTTATAGAGGTTTAAGTGGTGAATTAATTTTTCCTAACCCTAGAAAATATATTTAAATCACCAAAAAATCACTTGTGAAAAACCCTAACTTCCACAAGTAATATATCATACAATATAATGATTTAAAATCTAAAAACAATTCCACATGTACTTCACTATGTCAACCTAGGATTATGAAAATTTTAGAGTCTAAAAATTCACTAAATTTTTTTTACAGTGAAAATGTCAAGATAATTGATTTAAGGATTAGTCATTAACCTTGTCTTCCATGGACAATATCTCTAAAAGTATAATGCACCAGAACCTGAATTATTGACCACCCATACTATGGCATTTATTCTCAGTGTTTCCAAAATTTCACTCTGAAACCTTTCAGAAAAAAAATTATAGAGAAAATCCAAACATGACTCGTTTAAAACTGAATTCATGATGAGTCAAAAACCTTATCTTCCCTAGGCTATATATTTGAAATTATAACAACCCAGGACCTGAAATTTTTACTAAAGGTACTTTGATATATCGCCTAAGAAACCTCCAAATTTCACTATCTGAAGCATCCTAGAAAAAAGTTATAGCAAAAATTCCAAGATGTCTCACTTGAAGTAGCATAACCCTAGGATTGATGTTTTGATACCAAATGTTATGAACCAACGTCTTGAGAATGATAAAAAGTCAATGAATAAAAGTCTATTGCAGGGAGGAAACCTCATTTTACAATTTATCCAATTCAGAAAACAAGATATGATGAGATGAGATGATCCTAAGATTAGATCTCATTGCTATATATATGGGAGACAAATGGTACAATTATAATGAAAGAGTACAATGAAGAGTTCTAGCCTACATACAAATATAACATTAATAATTCAATATCTAGGGCTTAATAAAATATTTTTGCGTCAAGAGGCGCATTTCTACAGCCTCGATGGGAGGGATGTGTTCGTCTATCCCAAACAATATTAAATAAATGAACTAAAATGAAATTAGAAAAAAAAATCTTATGTCGGCTATAAATTTTTTGTGGAAGCGTCACCTCAAGAGATTTGAGCCCTCTCGGTGCTTTGTAGAACCATAATTAGATGGGTCTATACCGGTATACTTAACATGGGGTTTTGTCTAGGACTTAACAAAAACCTTCACTATTTGGCATAAATAAAGGTACAACAAGTTTGGAAAAAGAAAAAAAGTAAAACATCCATAAAAATGTAATGGGTATGTTAGACTTCAGAGATACTAGCAAGCATTCTAGTTCATTGAAAAGTACAAGAGAAAATATTGTGTGTTATGCACGCCAAAATCCAACACTGCCTTATATAATTGGTTGTTATATACAATTGCAGTTCTTGTAATTGATTAAAGATCCAAGTCAACAATCTTTGTTGTCCATCACACCAAGTATATGTCAGAATGGCCTTGTGGTCAACCTTAAGTTGCAATATCCAGATGTCACAATTGGCCTAGTCACACCGTACCAAATCAAAATCCATCTCATTGTAAAGTCAACCCCTCCACCACTATCATTGTCGTACATATACAAAAAAAATCTGGCAATAAATTGTAATTGCAATATTTTTTGCAACCTCCTCTCCCCTACCTCAATATATAGGGCTATCTAAAAATTGATGAATGATTACAATTTAGAGGTGATATAGTCCATATGTAACATTGAAATTTTTGCAATGCTATTCTAGACTATAGACATAAGAATTCATATAAAACCTAAAAACTCAACAATTAACTTATTGAGATATATTATGCTACAATCACATTGTTTTTTAGTCATTGTAGGTGATGGTTACCAAGGGTTGCACACCAATAAGTAGTTCGTTTGAATATGTTTAATTTTAGTTTAATCCCATTACAAGAATGAATTGGCACCTAGTACAGGAAGTACTCAAAGCTTCAAGTGCACTCTCCTTCAAATGAATACTTGAAACGATTATATTGACAATTCTTTTAAATCAATCCGAGCATGGCCCTACTTTTTTAAATTACTCAAGTTTTAGTGCAATTGTTGTCCATGTTCTCAAATTTTTTGTCCACGCAGAGCATATGTTTACACCTAGACATCTAGCTTATACCATCCATCTTTATGCAATTGTTGACAACTTTATCTTCAAATATTTTGTGCATTCAATCTTATACCTAGACATCAATCTTATGTTGTTTTAATGCAATTGTTGCCAATGCTATCCTCAAATATTTTTTCCATTTCAAAGATATGTTTACACCTAAAAATCAAAGTTATACCTATTTGTTAGACTCGTGATATCCACTCAAATGATCATACTCATGAACTTNCTCTCCCCTACCTCAATATATAGGGCTATCTAAAAATTGATGAATGATTACAATTTAGAGGTGATATAGTCCATATGTAACATTGAAATTTTTGCAATGCTATTCTAGACTATAGACATAAGAATTCATATAAAACCTAAAAACTCAACAATTAACTTATTGAGATATATTATGCTACAATCACATTGTTTTTTAGTCATTGTAGGTGATGGTTACCAAGGGTTGCACACCAATAAGTAGTTCGTTTGAATATGTTTAATTTTAGTTTAATCCCATTACAAGAATGAATTGGCACCTAGTACAGGAAGTACTCAAAGCTTCAAGTGCACTCTCCTTCAAATGAATACTTGAAACGATTATATTGACAATTCTTTTAAATCAATCCGAGCATGGCCCTACTTTTTTAAATTACTCAAGTTTTAGTGCAATTGTTGTCCATGTTCTCAAATTTTTTGTCCACGCAGAGCATATGTTTACACCTAGACATCTAGCTTATACCATCCATCTTTATGCAATTGTTGACAACTTTATCTTCAAATATTTTGTGCATTCAATCTTATACCTAGACATCAATCTTATGTTGTTTTAATGCAATTGTTGCCAATGCTATCCTCAAATATTTTTTCCATTTCAAAGATATGTTTACACCTAAAAATCAAAGTTATACCTATTTGTTAGACTCGTGATATCCACTCAAATGATCATACTCATGAACTTTTATGGGTTTGCACTTCTTTTTTTTATGTTGCCATATTAAAAATAATAGACACAATTAAAAAAAAAGTTTGGATATGTAAATATTTGATATTCATCAAATATTTACTTTCATCATCGTTTATAAAACTTTTTCATGATAGTTTATAAAACATTTTATTTTGAAGAAATGTTTATTGCAAAAGCTTATAACTCTCCCCATAAGTTGTTAAAGGTGTAATTAAAAAATCTGAGAAATGAATTAATTGTAAGTGATATTGCATTTAACACATTCAATATACATGCCTTTGTGGTAAAGATTCATACTCGAAAATCCATTGATTTAATAATTTAAAAACAAAATAAATAAGAAGAATACAAGTAGTGTGGGACACAACTCATATACAAGTAACCTTACACAACTAATCCAAAGTGAATCAAAGAAAAATGAGCACAATTTGAACAACTAATCAAATCAAGCCCAGCAATTAACCAACATTCCATGAAATGTAGATGAATTTGACAAGCATAACTCAAAAGCAAAGTGAACTAAAGAAAGAGTAGTAAAATTTGACCAGTAATCAAATCAATCAGTTCTTTCCAGCCCAGCAATTAACCAACATCTCATGAAACATGGATAAATTAACTCAAAAGTGATACAGCAGGGAAATATTTCTATGTTAAGATATCCATAAGTAAGTAACAACACCCTGTAATGGATAGATCATAAATGAAATGCCAGAACTTCACTCATAGTAAACACAAAAGAGTTATACGATGTTTACAAAAGAGTTGAACGAGTTTGTTATTATAATTTATGCCAATTGAAGTGCATATATTTTGTAGATAGATTAAAGGAAAATCCTGGACAAGCTCAACTTTTAGTTACTTGATTCAATTCGAAATTGTAGTTCAGAATCCTGAGCACCATAATAACAATAGAATTTGAAAGCTAAACTATTTTCAGAGAACCCGTATCTAAACACATGTGATTTATATCCACAGAACGGCATTGCCCTTTCAAAACATTATCATTAGCTTTGAAGTAATGAAGGCTGCAGATCAACATTTTTCTTTATCTTGGTTATTCCCAATGCCTTCAACATTAAGGCCACAGAAAAGCTTCAAGTTGATTTCAATTTACGAAGCTGAAGGGCGGAAAAAATTCCACTCGATTGGTGGCGATTGGTGGCATTTAAAAATGCCGTGGAAAGATTATGGAAAGATTATGGGGCAGACATCAATAGATATTGATTATCAATGCCCAAAGTGAATAGCTACAATCAGGAAATTGTCAGTGAAAGAATGCAATACAATACAAGGCATTTCATGCGCACCTTAGAATGTTGAGATAAAAAAATGCAATTGAGGACCGTGTTACTCTTCTCTGTATGATTCTTCTTCGGAGAGTTAAACCCATTCTCTGTATGATTCTTCTTTGGATGCTCTTCAGTAACATGTTTAACACAGAGAAGTAATTCATCGTGTTAGACAAATGATAAACATGAACAGCGATGCATAACAACAAATTAGACAGTATCCTGCAAACTCGGAATGTCTGTGATTAACCCATCAAAGTTTCATAGAAAAACACAGGCACAGGATGGCTAGCGAACAAAGCAAAAATGCCAGAACTTGTACCGATTTGAAATGCAAAAGGAATAAAGTATGGCTGGTCGGTCCAGCAGCCCAATAACAGATGCCAGTAATCAGAGGCAAGATATGATGACAGGATAGAACCAACAAGCATGAACAATTTCGACAAACATTCAAGATGTGTTTGGCGACATAGGGCAAGCATGATTGACAACAGTTCCATGAGGGTAGAGGAATACATGATGGTATGGTGGAGGCAAGAGATATGACTGGATACAATGAGCATGAACAATTTCCACAGTACAAGATGATTTTAAGGATGGAAATTTATTTTAAAATGTAGAAACCTGGGTGAATCCTACTAATCTTTCATATGCCAATTAATATTTTTGTAAAAATATTCAAATTTCTAAGGATTTTATATTGTTTTTATAAAATTTTGGTGATTTTTAAGGTAAAATAATTTTATCCTATAGAATTTGGGCAAATCATTTTTAAAATAGTGAATCTCATTTTTTGAAAAACCATGGAAAATTAGCCCATGAGCTAAATTTAACCCCTAAAATCATCCAATTTGATGAGACCAACACAATTCCATGAGAACAAAAGTTTAAAATCCACGGAAATGGCCTCACAACAGGGGCACAACATGATCATATCAATATTGACTGTCCTGGTAGTACATGGGAAGCTCTCACTTTAGCGTCTCCTCATTTATGGTATGCATGGAGGGATTTACTCAGCTCAGTGCAATCAATATTTTTTAATGTTAGAATTGTAGCCACATGAGTCAAAGCAGTACCAGTTATTCTGATCAATGTCCCATCAGAATGCTCATATGTGACAGGAATTGCATGATGCCATAGTGTACCATATTACAGAAATAAACATATACATGTGATAAAAATAGGAGTAAGCTAAAGCTTCTACGAAATGGAGCCCGATGGGACGTCTCGGGCACCGGGCTCCATCCCGTGGGCTCCATCCCGTAGAACGCCCAGCCGCCGGCAGCCGGCCGTCATACCCCTCCGCCGCCCAGCGCCCCGTTCCCCCCTCCGCCGCCCGGCTCCCCGTTCCATACGCGTTTGGATTTTGAATGTAGTAAAGGCGCGAACGATCCAGAATTCAAATTTGGATTTTGAATTTTTAAACCGCCCAATCCGTGTTTTGTTTCATTCGAAATTTTGAAAAGGTTGGGTGTTACAGAGAGATTCGATATGAACAACGACCATGCTTTGAAGTGATGACGACCGCCTCATCGCTCACATTCGAGCCCACGACGAAGGCTGTTGGCGTTCGCTTCCCAAGGCCGCAGGTTTCTTGCCTGAACTCTGCTCTTCAATGGAATCTATAACTGATTGTGAATTGAAGAGATTATATTTAATTTTTTTCTTCATTTTCTGATGCAGGGCTGTTGCGATGCGGAAAGAGCTGCAGGCTACGATGGATAAACTACAATTTAGTCAAGTAGGGCACATCTCTACAATTTGACCAACAACGACCTCTTCCCCTCACTAGCTCAATTAAACCAGCATCCTCCCGTAATTTCTCCTTCTATGTTGTGGGCGTTCCGGCGACCTCCCATGATTATATCGGTGACCGGCTCTGATACCAGTTGTTAGGATTTGTTTGCTAGTTATCCAGAGGAAGAACAGCTTTGGGGCCTTTTAGAACCGCCCAGCAAATCTGCAAATACCCACACAAACTCACGAATTAAGCAATTTATTAACCTAGCACTGTCACAGCAGATCTTCTGCACAATGACAATTCGCACATAGAAGAAAAGAGGAGAAAACAGGGGAAATGGAGAAAAACTGGAGGAAATAGGATAGAATTGATTTTGTATTCAATTCGTGTGTTCGTTACAGCACACCAACATGGCCATAGATTTACATATTTATACAATCGATTGAGTATCCAGATCCTCCGAAGACCTGAACTTCTCGTGCATTCCTGAATTAATTATTTAATCTAGATTATGCGGGAAAGTTCTGTTCCCTTTTTTACTTCGCGGCCTGTGGTAGTTAGTAACAGTTTTGGAAAATTAGAAGCGGCTTCTATAATTTTCGGGGGCATGTTAGCTTTTCGAGCGGTTCCTGGAAGATTCATTAAGCTTCACTGTTTAACACACTTATCATGTTTATGTTTTGAGTCGATTATTTTCGTTAGATTGTGCTCCTTTGGTTAGATTGAAGGTCACTTTGTTTAATCACTTCAACACCTATAATAAGGATTAATAGTTAATAAACACATGCATTGAATCAATAATAAAAGAAAGTAATAACACATGGTTTCTGGAGGGGCTATTCTTTTTCCTGTAATTGCAGCAAAACCAAAAAAAAACAATGTCAACCCCTTTCTCACATGATGATGCTTGTAGGTTTATGTTTTGGTTGTTAAATTACATTTAACTACACAATGGTTTCTCTTTCGAAAACATTTAATTATGAATTACCAAAAATCAAGTCCTGTTTGTCTTCTTTTCCCACAAAAGTTGTGGACTACTCTTCAAATTGTTTCCTCCCTAAAAGATATGGTTCTTTTGTTTCCATTCGTAGTCATACCTAGCAAGAACATTGAAACTACACCCCTTCTTCTTTTACTACTATACAAGCTGCCTACTTCTATAGTTCCACCCAATTTTGTTGTTGGAACTCCTTTTCTTCCTTCTTGGAGCCAATTCTATTGGAGCCAATTCTATGGAACACTACTAAAACCAATTTCTTCCAAAGAGAATTGATCTCTTTTCACATATCTTCTCTTCCCCCTCTATTTCTCTCCTTATTTTATTTTTTAGGTTTAATATTTTCTTTCGAGATCTTTTCTTTTATGAATGGAAAATTGCCCAAAAATGAAGAATTGTGTTCTTGTTCCCCTTCTCTTTTTTCTAGTGACATTAATTTCTTTTTTAATGACCCAAAAACATTCTATTAAAACCTATTGAATATCTCATGTGTTGATTTTTTTTCAAGCTTTGGTTTTATCTGCCTGCTTCACCCATAGAGTCAAACATCTGTTTAGTCTCTTACTTGACCATTTAGCCAATTGCTCTATCAATTCTTCTAATCAACTATCAACTATCAACCAACTATATCCAAAATAACTATAGGTGTGATGAACCTGCATAGACTACTACAATTCAATTAGGGAATTACAACTGAGATTAAATTTGTAGCCCTAAAGTTTGCAACTTGGAAAAAAGGAACGGAGGACAAGATATGATGATGTCCTTGTAGCATCAAAGTTGTTGGTGGTGGAACTTGATATAGGGGAGAAGAGGCATTGTTGAGTGAAAGGGTGAAGGAGAAGAGCACAATGGGAGACTAGGTACAATTGTATGTCAATTTCTATTGATCCATGACATTGGCTATAGAAACAAACTTGAATATGAAGCTACCTTTCTCCATAAGATAAGTTGAAATGAAGAAGGGCCTTATGGGACAACATAAGAAGACTCGATGTAGTAGAGTTCAATACTTCATCCTTTTTCTTCAACAGGTACATCCAGGTTTTTCGTGAGAAGTCATAGATGGATGTTACATAGTAGAGAGATCCTCCTAGACATTTCACTTGCATAGGACCACATATATCTGAGTGTACGATGTCCAAAACTCCTTTTTCTTTACACGCTTCCTTTAGAATTGGTACTTGGTGAGATCACCTACCTCGCCACTTGATGGATTCATCTACTCCATGTTTGCAACTTTCATTGTAGATCCTTGTCAAAGCTATCGCCTGTGACCTGCTCGGAACAAGAACAACAAGAGAAAACAAGAAACCTAGAGAAGATGTTAGTTCATAAGTGTAATAGGCATCTGTATCAATAGTACTTACATGCAACCAAGTATAACTAGCAGTAATAGAACCTTTCAAAGATTGTTTTCACAACTATAGTGTTTACTTGTATTGTAGCAACTATCGAACTTGATATGTGTAGATTGAAACTTAACAATTTGATCAATCAAACATGGAACCTGGAGCCTTAACTGGTAGGGAGGGTGTGCTTGTTCCTCTGAGTGTACTGAATCCAAGATCACTGCTTGGACAAGGTCTCTTATACATCCATCCCAGGAAATAGGACTACGTCATGTGATGGGAAATGCCACAAGGTAGAAATATCCATGAGTGACTACAAATTAAAATCCCCCATGTATGTTATGCCAATCAGAGGGGTAGATATTGTCATGGGGACCTAGTGGTTAGCCATACTTGGTAGCGTTGGATTAAACTTACAAGAGAAATTTATAAGGTTTTATCAAAATGGGGAAAGGTACAAATTACATGGAATTAATTGTCCTCCCCCACAAATATTATCATCCAATGGAATTGAAAAAATGATTAAAAAGGGATAACATGCTTATTTTTTGCACTACTAGGAAATAGAGGGTACTACTAAAGAGGAAAAAAATGATGATCCCAAATTGGACAAATTTATTGGAAAATATAACACCATTTTTTAGGAACTTCCTCATGGGCTTCCTCGACCTCATTCTAGAGATCACATCATAGAATTAATCCTCAGTTCTTCACCAATTAGAAAAAAACCTTTTAGACAGTCGCACCAACATAAGACATAAATCAAGCGCTTGGTTCAAGAATTATTGGATTCTGGTGTTATTACACAAAGAAAAGCCCCTTCTCAGCTCCGGTCATACTTGTTAGAAAATATGATGGATCATATAGAATCTGTATTGATTATCAGGCATTAAACAAAATTACGATAAAGGATAAATTTCCAATTCCAATTTTGGATGAGTTATTAAACGAGATCCATGGCACTGAATATTTCTCCAAGCTAGACTTGAAGTCATGTTATTACCAAATAAGAATTCGAGAGGAAGGCATTCCCAAAACTACTTTATGTACCCATGAAGGGTTGTACGAATTCTGAGTCATGACTTTCGGCCTATCCAATACTCTCGCTACCTTCCAAGCAGTAATGAATGATTTATTCTATCTTTACCTACGAAATTGTGTACTTGTCTTCTTTGATGATATCCTTGTTTATAGCCATAACTAGTACCCACACCTCAAGCACATTGAGATAGTATTAAAAATCCTTCAAGAGAACAAGTTCTACGCTAACAAATCCAGATGCAGTTTTGGATAA
>SNQJ01S0011594.1:27024-47559 GCA_010110895.2 Picea sitchensis
GTTGGGAAGTTGGTTATCCATCTCCAACTTCCTCCACGAATTTAGGCTCTAAAAATGCCCAATAACTCCCAAAAATGGATAAAAACCATTAACAATGGGTTAATTACATTTAAAAATTCAAAAGTGGTTATAAAACCCACTTTTATAACTATATAATATAGTTATATTTGGGCTTTAGCCCCTCTTTGTTGGGCGCGCGCTCCTTTTTAATGGTCATATGCTACCACGTGGCCACGCGCTAGCCCTTGGGCTATGCGCTGGCCCCCTCTGCTCTCGGCGCTTGGTCGCATGGATTTGGCATAAAACCGCGGGCTATATGTTAAAGCCCCCCGCACAAATAAAAGGAGGTCATGCATAATATGGCGTATAAAACCGTGGGTCATAGTTTAAAAACCCCGCGCATATGTTTCAAATTAACACAACGGTTATATTACATCGCACGCAACCAAGGGCTGGGGCTAGGCCCCGGCCCGGTCACGGCCCAACCATACAAACGACCCATTTTAAATGCAATTTGTTTCATGTACATTACAACATACAACCGGTGGTTCAACGGTTCGACGGGGCTTACGAAGGCGTAACCGGTGGGGAGGTCCGGGGTTCGAATCCCCCGGACTCCAAAACTTTTGACATAGACCAAATTGAAAAAAACCAGGGTGCCACGTGGAAGCCTGTGATTGGGCCACGTGGCACCCTTACATCCAACCGATGCATGCCACGTGTCTACCGATGATTCGTCCATGTCAACCAACCAGGATATGCCGCGTGTCCATCGTTGATTCGCCCACATCATCTGCCACGTCAGCTCGCCGTACGGTCTAGTCATCATGCTACGTCAGCTCACCGTACGGTCCAATCATCATGCCACGTCATCTCTCCGTACGGTCCATTCATCATGCCACGTCAGCTGCTGACGTCACCCGTGCCACGTGTCACCCTTTCAGTGGTGACACGTGTCACCTCGGGATTGGTCCAACCGTACACCAAAAATGCCAAATCTGCCTGACACATCTCACTGCCTGAGGCGGCCACTTGTCCTGTATGGACCTGCCACATGTCTTGTACAGACCTGCCACGTGTCCTGTACGGACCTAACACGTGTCCTGTACGGACTATACGGACAGGTACAGTCAGCATCCAAAAAATTTGTCTGTTTGGCTTGGCGGACAAAATGTGATATCTTCTCCATACGGACTCCGTTTGACAAAGTAAATATACCACTGGAATCAGGAAGACGAGACAGACAAAATGGTGTTGGTTTCGTCAGATTTCGAGCACTTTCATTTTTGAGCATTTTTCATGCCCTGTCAGGCTTCTGAATCCGATTTCAGATCAGCCTAACCCCATGTTTACAAGTATAAGTTGAGCGAATGTGAACTGCCTTAGACTCTTCCTTGACAAGCATTTGGTTTGATGCAGATTCAATTATTCTATATGGTTAGGACTCAGGGAAATCGAGGCCAAGGGCCATCATCGAAAGGATCACCAACACCGACACTGCCGCCACCATCACCTGAATAAGCTCTCATTTTGTGCTCTTTGCAGGCTATTAATGAGACTTTAAATGGGCTTTAGTCAGCAGATGTCGAAGTGGAAACCCCACCATATGGAGTGGGTAACCCTGAAGTGTCAAGGGACTCAGAAGGAGGGCCTCCACCCAGGGACATCACTAGAGAACTATAGAATATCAAACTCCCAGAGTTTTCCAGGGGTCACGTGAGTGAACATGCGGAGGCATGGTTGGAAGGAATGAGATGATGTTTCTCCTTAAGAGACTATGCTTCCACATCAAAGGAGAAAATATCAATATTTCAGTTGAGGGATAGTGCCTTGGATTGGTGGGGTAACCTGGAGAGGTAGTTGCACCTTACCCCAGACACCATCTCATGGGAAATTTTTGAGGAAAGGTTCCAGAGGAAATATTTTCCGGCTTACTACGAGGAACAACAGGTGGGATAATTTCATGCTCTAGTTATGGGAAACATGACCATGGAAGAGTACGAGATCAGGTTCATGGAGTTGGTAAAATATGTCTCATACATGGATACTGATCAACGACAGACAAAACATTTTGTCTATGGGTTAAACCCTAAGATAACGAACATGGTACAGATGTGGAAACTGTCATCAATAGCGGAAGTAGTTGAAAATGCACATTATTTTGAGGAGCATATGAGAAAAAACGAAGGTATGAGATCGACCTTTCCACATCATCCTGGATTCATGGGGAAGGACCCTAGGACCTTCTCCAGGGGAGGGAGCTCTAAGCCACCTCATTATGGTAATAGAGTCTCACCAAGGACAGTTTCTACATGTATTTCAATGGAAGCGAGTGCAAAATCCCACTCATCACCAATGATGCAGGCAGGTCCACGACCTTCTCAGGGAGCAATAAGTAGGGGTAGGGGCTCTAGGGGAAGGAAATCATTTCTGAGACCATCATAGGGCAGTGCACAGGTTCCATATTGTGTTACATGTTGGGGATGTGGAGGACCCCATTACCAACATGACTTCCCAGAGTTGCAAGAAGGATTTTTTCATAGAGAAGGAAAGGCCCCGATGGGAAGAGCAAGTAGTAGCCACCATATTTATGTAGCGGTTAATAATCGCCAGGCATAACATCAATCCATGGTGGTGGAGTCATCAGGTACGTTAAATTGTTTCAATGTTAAAATTTTATTTGATTATGGTGCTATAGATAGTTTCATTTCACCATCTACATTAGAAAAGTGTGGGTTGGCAGCCTACAAGCACGATGACTTTAAACAAGTCGAGATGGCTTCAGGGGAAAAACAAGTGGTAGGACCTAGCATTGATAATTGTCTAGTAGACCTGGGAGTGTGTACTACTAGGTTGAAGGTATATGTCACTGCTCTAGGGACATATGACCTAATCATTGGAATGGATTTCTTAGAATCCCATCGAGCTATGGTGGATTGTTTCTCGAAAAGGGTGCTTTGTGTTGACAATGAAGGAAGGACAATAAAGATCCACGGTGTAGAGAGGAAGGTGTCTCTACGCTTTATCTCAACCATGAAGGTTAAACGTTGCATAAGGAAAGGATTTCGACTATATGTAGTGGAAGAAGTCAATGAAAGGAAAGGACCCTCCTTGGATCAATACCTAGTATTGTCGGAGTTTAATGATGTTTTTCCGAAAGAGTTGTCAGGGTTACCTCCTAAGAGGGATCTTGATTTTACCATTGAGCTAAAACCTGGTGTGGAGCTAATTTCCAAGAATCTGTATGGGATGACAGTGCCATAACTTTGTGAGTTGTATATGCAGTTGAAAGAACTGCTCGACTTAGGGCTAATAAGGCCTAGTGTTTCACCTTGGGGTTCACCAGTAATTTTTATGAAGAAGAAGGATGGTTCCCTACAATTGTGTATAGATTACAGGGACTTGAACCGTGCTACAGTGAAAAATAGGTACCCAATGCCAAGGATAGATGATCTCTTTGATCAGATGAAAGGAGCAACGGTGTTCTCAAAAATTTATTTGTGATTGGGGTATCACCAGTTAAGGATTAAGGAAGGCGATATTCCTAAAACTGCATTCCGAACTCGGTTTGGGCATTACGAGTTCGTAGTCGTACCTTTCGGTTTGACCAAAGCGCCAAAAATATTCATGAGACTCATGAATGGTGTATTCCGAAAGTACTTAGATCACTTTGGATAGGTCTTTCTGGATTATATCCTCATCTATTCCAAGAAGGAAAGAGAACACGAGGAACACTTGCGAGTGGTCTTGTCATTCCTTAGAGAGAACAAATTGTATGACAAGTTTTCGAAGTGTTCTTTCTTCTAGAAATAAATTCACTATTTAGGTCATATCATTTCCGGTGAAGGAATCTCTGTGGACCTAGAAAAGGTAAAGGCCATTATGGAATGACCAGTGCCGAAAAATGCTCATGGGGCTAGCGGGTTATTACCGGAGATTTTTGGAAGGGTTCTCTAAAATAGAGAAACCCATCACCACTCTAAAACGCAAGGGGGTTAGGTATGAATGGAAAACATAATGCGATAGTGCATTCATCAAGCTTAAGAGGTTACCAACTAGTGCACCAATTCTACGAGTACTTTACAGTTTGCACGGATGCCTCGAAGCAAGGGTTGGGGGTTGTGCTAATGCAGGATGGAGGAGTGATAGCATATGCATCAAGGAATTTGAAGAAACATGAGGAGCTTTATGCTTCTCATGATTTAGAGTTGGCAGCTGTAATGCTAGCTCTGAAACTTTGTAGGCACTATCTAGTGGGGCGAAATTTTGATCTCAAAACGGACCATGAAATTTTAAAACATCCCTTCACTCAAAGGGATCTCAATGCCAGGAAGAGGCGATGGAGTGAGTTTATGAGTGAGTATGATTTTAGTATTTCGTACATCAAGGGAAAGGAAAATATGGTTGCAGATTCCTTGAGTAGGAGACCACATATCTTCTCCTTCGTACCCTTAAAAGTCAATTTTAGGGAGCAAGTGTTGGGGAAACTCCTTGGAGATAATTGGTATTTAAAGGTTACTTCAACCCTCTAGAGTGGGAGGCAATTAGATCCAAATTATGAAGGATATAACATGTAAGTAGATGGACTATTAAGATATCAAGGAAGGATGTACATCCCTGAAGGTGGGGATATTTGAATCATCATACTGAAGGAAGCCCATAGATCACTTTATTGTGCACATCTGGGTGTGAAGAAAATGTATGCAGACATGAAGAATATTTTCTTCTGAGTAGGAATGAAGCGTGATGCAGTACATTTAGTCTCCAAGTGCCTAGAGTTTCAACAAGTGAAAGCCGACCACCACCACTCGACAAGTCTCCTACAATCACATGATGTCCCTATGTCCAAGTGGGAAGTCATTTCTATGGATTTTGTTGTGGGATTTCCGCTCACATTGCATAGACACAATGCCATTCTTGGGATAGTTGATAAGTTGACCAAGAGTGCTCATTTTATTTCGGTTAGAGACACTTATGATGTCACTAATGTGGCACGTGTGTTTTTAAGTGAGATCATTCGTTTGCACGAGATACCCAAGAAGATCATTTTAGATAGGGACTCCAGATTCACTTCTAGGTTTTGGACAAGTTTGTAGTCAGCGTTGGGTACTCAATTTAACTTAAGAACATCTTATCATCTTGAAATAGATGGGCAAACTGAGAGACTAAATCAGGTTATGGAAGACATTCTTAGGATGTATGTTATGGATAATCAAACCCATTGGAAGAAGTACCTACCTTTGGTAGAGTTGTCCTACAATAACAGTTTTCATAGCTCCAACAAAATGCCACCCTACTAAGCATTGTATGGAAGGACATGCACAACACCGTTGAGTTGGGAAAGGTTAGAAGACTGAGTGATAGTTGGGCTAGAATTGATTCAAGAGATGGAGGAACATGTGATTCAGATTAGGCAGAGACTAAAGGAAGCATAGGATAGACAAAAAAGTTATGTTGATGCACATAGGACTGACCGAAGTTATAAAGTGGGAGATCAACTTTTCATTCGTATCAGGCCTAATAAGAGTACCATTCGGTTTGAGAAGGGGACAAAGTTGTCACCTCGATTTATAGGGACATTCAAAATACAAGAGAGAATTGGACCCGTTGCCTATCGTCTCGTACTGCCACCCCACTTTCATAAAACTCATAATGTTTTTCATGTATCTGTTCTACGTCATTATGTTTCTGACGAATCTCATAAACTGAATTGGAAGGAATTGCAGGTATCAAAAATGGGAAACCTCACGGTAGAACCATTATGCTTATTATACCGTAGGATCCGACAACTCAAGAATTGTCTGGTAGACCAAGTTAAGGTCCACTGGGACAAGTATAGTCCAGGATCTGCTACTTGGGAGGATGCCAAAACATTATGACGAGATCATCCCTCACTTTTTTGACCACCTCGAGAATATGTTTCTCGAAGTTTGGGTGTATGTAATTCCATCTTTTGAATTAGATAACTAGGATTACCTGAGGCCTAATCACCTTTATTTTCTATTCACTATGAAACTATTAATGATACACTTGAAATTTTAAGATGTAGGAACCTATGTGAATGACAATTCTATGAATGTTTAATGTTATTTGAATGATGATGAATATTATGCAATCTATTATGTGAATGCCAATTCTATGAATGTTTAACGTTATTTGAATGATGATGGATATTGTGTAATATATTATGAGAATGTCAATTCTATGAATGTTTAACGACATTTGAATTATGGGGATATTATGCGATCTATTTCTAACTTGAAATTTTTGAAATTTAAGGTTGTTGGTACATGGATACCGAATTGAGATTATGGTTGAATGCATTTACATGATGATAATGCATATATATGTATGAGTTTGTGTTATAGACTGATCTGCAGGTCAATGGGCTATGAAATAGCCAAAGGATAATGATAATAAAATTTTATGTTGTGAACACTGATTGAGAAACCATATGGTATGAATATTTATATGTGAAATTTTGTTGGTTCGAATGCATTTCTATGATATATGGACCAGTGCAGGTTTTTCAGGTGGTGAGACTGCCTAAAACTGAATATACGATGACAAAATTCCCAGCAACACAGTGACACTATATATTCCATGGTAGGGTGTGGACCCTAGTCCTATTAGGAGGGGTGGAGGCATTTCCCACCCTGTATCCTCTGAAACCTGGAGTCATGGGAGGACAATGTTAGCTCACACTCCCCTAGACGTGTGATGATGGTTGTCAGTTGCATGCTGGGGAAGCTTGGTCAAGAGAGTGACACTTCCGCTTATGGGTTCTATTTGGAGTTAGGTCAATATAGTTGATGCTCCAAGATAGTCTAGCAGAGGAAGGATAAGGATAGAAGACGAAAGTAAGTTAGGGAGGAAGGATGAATAGAAATAGTTG
Source organism: Picea sitchensis (assembly GCA_010110895.2). Taxonomy (NCBI): domain Eukaryota; kingdom Viridiplantae; phylum Streptophyta; class Pinopsida; order Pinales; family Pinaceae; genus Picea; species Picea sitchensis. The sequence goes on from SNQJ01S0011594.1 coordinate 33,920, forward strand.
AGAGTGTATGGGGATTTCGACTTATAGTGGAATTTATTTTTTTCCCTTTTTGAAAAGAGAATATGTAAATATGTATATTTATAATTGCTTAACTGAACTACAATTATCTAAATGAACGTTGTTGTGCTAAATTATTATAATTGAGGGATTTTGTGAACATTTTAAACAGTTTACTATCTTTTATGAAATGAATGGTCTTATTGATTGGATTGGACGCATACAATAATTACTATAAGAGTGATAATTATTGTCATTGGTACATGCACGAGTCTTGTATGTGCTAGCTACACATGCATTTCTTGCACATGTACACTAGTATGTATAAGTTTTTTTTGTTTTTCTTATTGATAATGTTGTTTATTTGATGTGGATGTATGAACCATGTGTCATTACCCTTGTATTGTAAATTACTCTAATTTCGGGATGAAGTTTCTTGAAGGGTGGGTGTATGTAACAACCCTAATTAACTATGTGATTATTGTTGGAACACATATATATTTATAAAACTTTAGACTTTAATAGATTTCATTCTCATTTAAATAAAAAAAATGCGCACTTAATTCTCACCTTTGATGAAGTCTCCCATTAAATCAAACGATCCTAATCTCTTAAGAATTATGGAGCCGCCTACTCGTTAACGAGTCAAATAACTAAAATACTACATTCAAGAAATTGGGTTTCAAATTTTCGCAATGCAGGCATTTCAACAAATAACAATTCCAAAGTCCCGATAGCCGAAATCATGAAATCGTCTTAATCTCTAAACCAACTTAATTAAGAATTAATAATGATTAACGGTTAATTAATCGTGTCGCAATTTCACATTTTGGGAATCCTGCATGCAACGACTATCAAAGTACCGATAGCCGAAGTCACGAAATTGTCTTAAGCGTTAAACCAGATCAATTAAGAATTAAAAAATGATTAACGGTTAATTAATCATATCACGATTTCGCTTTTCGAAGATCCTACCTCAAAAGACTTTCAAAGTCCCGATAGCCGAAATTGCGAAACTGTCTTAAGTTGATCACGATTATTTAAAGGGGTTAAACGTGATTAAAGTTAATTAATCACATCGCGATTTCACGTTTCAGGGATTATACCTTGAAATGTCATAGGATATCCTGATATCCGAAGTCGTGAAATTTTCTTAACGATAAGTGTGATTAACTGACACATTAACGATGATTATCACGTAATTAATCCTTCGCTAAATAATGACTCGGATAAATTCAAATTTCATATGTGCTTTTCCCGAAAATTAATGAGATTAATAATTGATTTACAACAATCATTCCAAGTGAGATCTTAAACCACCGCCAAAATCTTATTCATTAAGAAAAAGTAAATGCCTTGTCAGTAGAAGTATTGGCAAATCGATGCAATTAAAGGAAAAGGATATTGAATTTCAAATTTCATTGTGCGTTTTCACTAAGCAGTAAGTTTTCAAGGTAATAAACTTTGTGCATTTCCTGTGACAGAGAAAATATCTCTGATACCTGATACCATGGCTCCTCGATAAGAAACTAAAATGCCCGGTGAAGGATCGAGCCAGAACACATATATCCTTTTCGACACCTCGCCCAAAAGCATAGACGCCGTTAAATCCTGGACGCAAGTGTTCAATATTCTACAATATGAATTGGTCAATTGCCCCGATGAATCAATTGATGATGAGATTGAGGACCTAGCTACCAAATACAAAATTGTTGCCCAGTTAGAGCTACATAAAATATTAACGAGGCCCAGGCTGTTTCCTTACAACGATATGATTGGTTGGCCATTGGAGAATGTGGATATCCCTACCAGAACCATTTTCAATTCACAAAAGGTCGCAGTTGGGTCTTTTCGATAGGAACATCTACAGGTGATGTACAAATTGTCTCCGATGTCCAATTTCATTTACGATGCTAGTTTCTTAGTAGATTTTGACAAGAAGGAATGTGCCCAATATAGAAAAAACCTTCCCGAATTAATCAAGGACTGGTACTCTCGCCGCAAGAAGTTCAGAGCCGACTCCCATGGCGTATACACAGTTTCTTCATTAGAACATCACATAATTTATATAGAAATGATGATGTGTAGACTCTACAGAAAAAAAGACACAACCCATTTTGTTTTACAGTGGGTGCCCATTATGCACACAGTGGTCGAGGGTTATTCTTTTGATTGGGCCAGGATATTGTCAGACAGTTTGGTTAAAGAGATTGCAACATATCAGTCACTAAAATCCAAGGGGAAACCGACCAAATTTTTCATGTCATATTATATCATGGACGATGTCTATTCTATGACACCTTTTACATTGATGGGCTAGAGCTGGACTCCAAATAGTGTTGAGCCCATACATATTTATCATTAGAGGCTTTGGGAAGACAAGGCTAAAGATTTCTTTTATGAAACCTGCAACTGGGTGGTGGTTACAATGCACACCACTATATATGGTTACCCACCTCCCAGAATTTTTGACAAAATTGTGACTAATCTGGGAAAGATAGCGTACTGGTACATCGAGGAGTATTTCTCCTATATTAAGGTTTTCGACTGTTTGTTTCCTCCACATGCTCTGCCTAAATTTTTACCAGACCGATTGGTGTGCCACGAGGTAGCACATCAAACTGTGCTTGGAGGGATTGGTAAGGATCTCAAAGCATTACAGAAAAAGGTATGGCCATCTTTTCCCCTGCATATTGGTATACTTTCTCTGTTGTATTTCGACCAATCGAAAGTGGAATCTGCGACCCTAGGAGAAATCAAACTAGTTGATATCAAATTCAAGAAGCACGATCCATAGAACATCGTAGGTAACCACATGGCCAACTGCAATATGAAAAGATATGAACATGACGACTCTCCTCAGGATGAAATATTCCAAGGAACGAGGTCCTATCAAGAGGTTTTGGATCGAATTCAAGATCTGACACCAGATAAAATGGCCGAGTTTTATAATTTCCAAAAACATCGAAGAAATAGCCTCCCCAAAGTATTGCAAGGGGAAACCCCGACACCTGATCCAAACACACAACAAATGGAGACCCAAGGGTTAGAAACAGGGATCTCTAGTGGACAGGATGCTCGAGAAAATTTGGAGGAAATTGAGGCCTTGGTAAAGAAGGAAGAAGAAAATCCACAGTCCACATCGGGTAAACGAACAATTGACATACACGAGAAGCAGAGATTTAATGATATAGGCAGTCCTATCCAATCTGTCACACCTCTACATTTCAGTAGAGGGAACCCGATGATTGAAGTTGTATTCATAGGAGACCTTACACCCATTTCAGTAGCAGAGATGCCTCCTTCGGACTTCTTCTTCAGTAGGAAGAGAAGGGACGTGGTAAAGAGAGAAACACATTAGAAGGAGGGCGCAACTGTTAAAAGACATAGGGTGCTATTAGATGGGTAGGACCTAGAAGAAGAAGACTTCGCTACAGAGGTCACAGGCTCACCGGGAGCTTTTGCGACAATGAACCAATTTTCAGTGAGCAACCTGAAGGAGAAGTTGAAGTAGAAAGATATGTTGATAGGCCAATTGAAAAATCAAGTGAAAACAGTGGAAACGAATGTCAGGAGTGGTATCAACAAGGATTTCGAGCAAATTTGAGCCAATGATAGACATGAAATCCAACAACTCAAATCCGGTCTTGATGAGATGCATAAAAAGTCACAGACAAGCGATGAATTAGTCAGACAGCTGCAAGCGAAGGTAAGCTTAACTGAAAAAACAATAGTGGATATATTAGCTTTCCAAACCCAAACTCTAGAGGTACATAAGGAACTGAAATCAACACAACGAAGCCTTTTCAATAAGGTGGAAGCTATCCAAAACCATTTTCAGGTGGTAAATCAAGCCTTAGATAACATTTGTTTAAAGGAGAGAGAGGCTATTGCCGCTTGGACCAATTTCCAAGAAGAATTTGTGTCGTCGGCAAGAGAAGGAGTACTTATGGTTTTGAGGTTGTCTGTTTCAAAGAAAATCAGAGGTGATATAATATTGAAGGCCTGAGAAGCCAACATAGCCGAAAGTAAAAATATGGCTAAGGAAGTCAAAGAGGCTTGTGAAGCGCTTCAGATTTCAAAATAGGCTTGTGAAGTCAAAGACAAAAGAGATGCAAGTGAAGCGCTTCAGATTTCACTTTTTGTAACCTTTACTATTTTAGAAATAAGAAGAATTCCAACCGTTTAGGGTTGAGAACCTTTTGTATAAATACATATTTAGAAGAATGAAAAAAGGCTTCTTCTTACTGTATTGTAACTAAGAAAACACATCCTTTGTGAGTATTAATAGAAGCGTAGACATGAATTCCAAATTTTGTGTTGTTTGACTTATGTGCTCTTCTTGTATTTCATATTTCCAGTTTTATTTATGCTACTCCTCGATAAGTGAATGACTGCAATTTAGTACAACATCTATTGTGATCACATTTCATTTAGTTATCTGATAAGCAAGCAATTTTTGCTCTGTATTTTCTATCAACAAATACAAGACCTGCAAGCTACTTGGACCATTATATCATATATCCTTTCAGGGGTGCATTCCACTCTTTCTTCTACTATAAACAAGGTAAGATTCTTCTGTCATTGATGCCTTTGCTCGTTTAATAGTTTTGTAACTTTCTTCATCACCACTCAATTTGACTAATTGACTTAGACGACGAAACACGACCTATGTTCTGTTCAACTATTAATTTCATTTGAGGATTTAAATTCTTACATAATTAACAGAAAGAAAAAGCACTCTTAAAACAAATCATTCCTTAATTCCTGATTCCTAAGATTATTCTTTGAGCCTTAAGTTTAATCTCAGGAACAACATCCTTTTGGCGCCGTTGCCGGGGAAGGAGAAACGAAGTTATTTTTCCCTTGGAAAATGACTTGGTAAGTTTCTCTCTTTGATAGTGAACAAAGATAGAATGAAATATTAAGGCTAATTTTAATTTTCACTTGGCAACTCCACCACTAATAAAATGGCATTCAGTCGAAGGAATACCATAAAAAACCCCGACGATAAGCAACCCATGCCTATATCCGACCCTGAATGTTTTTTAAAACCAATGGGATACCTTAAGCAGATCACTACTTCCACAAGTAAGGTTTATCAACCCAAACCCACACAGTCTAATGCTAAGGTTCCACCTGAACAATTAACTCTGCAAGAAGGTTCCACCCAAATCCATTTCAAAGAAACATCGACTGATAGAGTTGTAGCCGAAATCATAAACCCCAAGTTGGTTTTACCCGAGATAAAGACCGAAACCGATTCAATTGCCTCCTTTACTAATAAAGGAAAAATACCCATCTCGATACCTTATTTGATTGATATTCCATCAGTCCCTAAAATAAAGTTTCCAGCTTCCTGAAGTTTTGAAGAATATATCTTACACTCTGATTCAACTCCTATTGGATCTCTCGTTTATATATCGTGCATGTCTGAAGAACCTGGTCCTCATCACTCTTTTCCCCCCTTTTCTGATTTTCTGTATCCTAACGATCAGTTCCCAGAACCCCTTTCTCTTCATCCCAAAGTAGTTGGAAGGTCACTACACATCTTTGAAAATCCTCTCTATAACCTCAAAGTTTCATCCCCTATATTATCAATGGTTGTTGCCGGAGGAGGTGGTGGCGGAGGTGGAGGAGGATTGGGTACTGGGAGGGGAGGAGGAGGCGATCAAGGACCACCACCACATCCTAGAATTTTTTCTAAAGTAGCTGCTAGAAATTATCCTTTAGTCCTCCCATTTCCCCTCCACGATTTACTTGAAAACTATATGAAAAACCTGCCACAGTTCACAGGAGAGGGATACTTAACGGCCACTGAACACATAAATTTTTTCGATCAATTTGCAGATATCCTTGGCCTTGAGAATGAGGATGTTTATTCAAGGCTCCTAGTTCAAACTTTCGAAGGACAGGTGAGAACCTGGTTTCGAGGGCTACCAACAAGTTATATAAGAACATACGATGAGTTAGAGAATGCCTTTCTCAGACAACGGGGAGAGAGGAAAGATCACCTTTATTATTTAACCAAGTTTAGAGATTTAAGAAATAAAAATTCAGAAACAGTTCTCAAATTCACTCAGAGATTTAATAAATTGTATAAAAAAATTCCAGTTGAGTTTAAACCTTCCCAACCTGCAACAAAGGTGACTTTCGTTGGGGCTTTCGAGCCTGACTTTTCCTTACTGTTGAGGGAAATGAGAACTGCAGACCTCACAAGAATGTAGGATGATGCTATAGAAATCGAATCAAATATGATGGCATCGGGAAAATTGAAGCTAAAGCTAAAACGAGAAATAAAGAAACCAGATGATTTAGAGAACAAGCAGGACCTTCCGGATCTGGGAGGTTTGCAAAAGACAAAATGGATGACATGGAAAAAATAATTAAAGAATTATCAAACAAAATCTTGAGGATGGAACTGGACCAATCTAAAACAGATCAAATCGCTAGAAAATATTTCAGAAGAAATCCTAACCCTCAAACGCGACAAAGACAAATAAAAAATGAAGATCAAAAGATTCAGACCTCCTTTAAAAATGAAAATTTTATAGGAGGATATGACATGCAAAGCTTTGAGGAGTTAGAGGAATACATGAACAATCTTAGAGATGATGATCATGAACCTCATTTGATGAGGCAAGATTATGAAATGTCTTTAGGCACAAAATACCCGTTTAATGATGATAGCATAAATATTACAGAAGATTCTTCTTATCAAGGAATTGCCGACAATATAATGGTCGTGCTTCAATAGAAGTATAATTTTGGACCTAGAGATAGAAATGTTACAACTGCCCAACCGAAGAATATCTTGACGAGAAGTAAAGAGAGTGAGACAACTCAATCATCAGTTTAAACACAATCCACCAAGACAAAAGTAGTTGAAACACAGTCTGCAAAGACAAAAGAAGTGGAAAGTCCGACTGTCAAAACAAGGATAGCTAAAACAAAAGCAACACAAACTAATAAAACATAAAAAAGAGAGATAGATATCCCAACCAGAGAAGCCGAAAAGACAATGGGGAGTTTCAATCTAGAAAATGAGATTAATAAAATCAAGATCCCTGTACCTCTGGTTGAACTAGAAAAAAATCCTACATATAGAAAACAAATTGCCAAAATGATAAATTTTTCGGATATTGAAAGTCAAGAAGATGTTATAAATTTAGAAGATGATAAACCGACTATAATGTTTGGTCCGCATTTTGAAAATGCCAGAGATTTTGTTGCTACTTTCTATATCACGCTGACTGTGCATGATCATATGCTCCATAATTGTATGTTAGATTCTGGAGCCTCCCACATTGTGATTCCCATAGCTATTATGGAAAAATTGGGCCTTGAAATTACGAGACCATATAGAGATCTGTGTTGTTTTGATTCAAGAAAATTTAAATGTATGGGTATGATTAAAGATTTAGTGGTTAATCTTACACAGATTCTTGTAAAAAGTATTCTGATGGATGTGGTTGTTGCTGATATCCCTGAAAGTATGGAATGTTGTTATCCAGGTCTTGGGGTGCCAAACTTGGAGGACCCCTTCAACTCGACATGACATATGCTACAATCCCGATCTTCGGCGGGCAGTTCACTCGCCTGTACAGAGAAACACGGTTGGAATATACTGTAAGTGACCCGCAAAATTAGAATGATTACCCTGTATATGTCGCCGATAAGGATTTAGGTGAATGTATAGAAGAAAATTGTATAGAAAAATATTTAGATGGATGTATAGAATAAAATTGTACAGAAAAAGAAAAAATAGAAAAGACAAATAAAAATGTAAATAGTGTTGGAGTTTGAAAAATGTATTTCGATGGTGCTTCATCTTGTGAAGGAGCAGGAGTTGGAGTGTTGTTTTTGGCACCCAGAGACGATTTCATTATTCCATTTTCCTACAGATTACAGTGGGACATCGATTATACAAATAATGTATGCGAATATGAAGCCCTGGTTTTAAGATTAGAGGCTGCCAGGAAGTTGAAAATTGAAAATATGATAGTTTATGGTGATGTAGAATTGATCATGAAATAGATAAAGAAACAGTACCAGGCCAAACACCCAAGGTTGAGGTCCTACAGAAATTGTGCTTGGGATCTAATTGATAATTTTTTCTCATCATTTAATATCCACCATATACCCAGAATGGAGAATCAACAGGAAGATTCATTGGCCAAAGCAGCCACAACGTTTATACCTCATACTATCCTCAAACTAAAGTATCACATAGAAATGAGACACAAACCCTCCATACCAAATAATGTTCAACACTAGAAAGTCTTCGAGGATGATGAGCAAATAAGGCAATTCCTAGAAATGGTGGACGAATTTTCTAAAACGCATATTGATCAGGAAAATCAGAATGACCCTGCTTGGATTATGCAGGAAGGTGAAGATCCCCAGGAGTTCCAGGATAATATCGCTAATCACTGCATGTTGGTACTGAAAAATAATCAGATCCCTAAAGGTATGATTCCTTTGGAAAGATTATTCAATCATGATGATATTCCCTTAAAGTCTACTTTGCAGCCTCAGCCTGAAGAGGTTGAAGATTGTAAAATAGGCAATAAGGAAACTCCTAAGATGGTAAAGATATCTAAATACCTCCCCCCTGAAATGAAAAGAAAATATGTCAAGTTACTCAATAAGTAGGATGTTTTCTCCTGGTCTTATGATGAATTAAGAACTTATGACACCACCGTAATTGAACACAAAATTCCCTTAAAACAGGGTGTTAAACCTTTCAGGCAGAAGCTCAGACAGATAAATCCCATACTACTACATGTGATAGAAAAGGAAGTGAAAAATCTCCTAGATGCAAAGATCATTGTTCCACTCAGATATTCCGAGTGGGTAGCCAATCGGGTTCCGGTCAGGAAGAAAAATGGTGAAATCAAACTATGTGTAAATTTAAAAAATTTAAACAGATCATCTCTCAAAGATAATTATCCATTACCTAAAATGGATCATGTATTGGAAAAAGTGGTCGGAGAAAAAATAATGTCTATGATTGATGGATTTTTAGGCTATAATCAAATTGCAGTCCACGAGGATGACAAAGAAAAAACCGCATTCACTACCCCATGGAGTACCTTTATGTATGACAAAATGCCATTCAGTTTGATGAACGCAGGAGCCACTTTCCAATGAGCTATGGACATCGTCTTTTTCAACAAAAGAGATAAGTTTGTTGTCATTTATATTGATGATCTAACCGTGTTTTCTAAATCTGATGCAAAACACCTGATACACCTCAAACAAACGTTTGAGAAATGTTGAAAATTTGGTTTGTCTCTGAATCCCAAGAAATCTCACTTTGCAATGTAGTAAGGTAAACTCTTGGGCCATATAGTATCTCAAAATGGAATCAAAATCGACCCGAAAAGGGTTGAAGCTATAGATACTATCAATATTCCTAGGAACAGAAAGGAAATATAATCATTTTTAGGAAAAAATATTTTTTTAAGAAGATTCATCCCAAACTTCGCTGAAATTGTAAAATTGATTACAGATATGCTCAAAAAGGACAAGGAGGTCAAATGGACAATCGAAGCCAAAGATTCATTTGAATGCATCAAGAAATTTATAGGTGAAGCACGGTGCTAGCCAACCCAGATTATGTGAAAGAATTATTGATTTTCTCATTCGCCTCCGAACACACTATCACAGCCGTGCTCTTACAAAACAATGATGAAGGTTTCAAGCAGCCAATAGCTTTTTTTAGTAAAAGTCTCAGAGATGCTGAACTGAAATATGATATATTGGAAAAAAAAACATACACAATGGTAAAGGCCCTCAAAGATTTCAGGACTTATGTACTCCATTCTAAGATAATTTCCTATGTACCAACCAATGCTATCAAGGATATATTAGTTCAACCAGATAGTGATGGAAAAAGGGGTCGATGATTAGAAAAGATTCAGGAATTTGACCTAGAAGTAAAACTGACCAAACTTGTCAAAGGTCAGGGCTTGGCTAAATTACTAGCCGAATCAAATTTTTGGGCACTTGGGATAAATCACCTACAAACTTATGAAGATTTTCTAGACATAGACGAACTTGATGTTACTATAGCTACAACCGAGTTCTAAGAAAAATTCTCTTCCTCTGCTTGGTATAAAGACATAGTTTATTACCTTCTAACTCTGCAATGTCCAAGTGATATGACCCCTTCCAAAGATAGAACGTTGAAGTTGCACGCAATAAGGTATTGTATCATGGATAGTCAAATATATTGGAAGGATCCTCTCGTATTTTTATTGAGATGTTTAGGATAATATGAAATGGAGAGAGTCATAAATGAATTTCACGAAGGGGTGCGTGGAGGGAATCACGCCTGGAGAGAAACAACCTATAAAATCCTGAGAGTTGGATATTATTGGCTGAAATTATTCACTGATGTGAATGCCAAAGTTAAAGCCTGTAACCCCTGCCAACTATTTTCAGGCAAGCAAAAGCTTTTGGCCTTACCTTTGGTCCTAGTTAAAACAAAAGCTTTGTTTCAACAATGGGGTCTGGATTTCATAGGTGAAATACATCTACATTCAATCGCACAACATAAGTGGATTTTGAACACTATTGATTATTTCACTAAATGGGTGGAGGCCATTCCAATGCGAAATGCAACGGACACAGTGGTGACGAGTTTCTTATAAGAGAACATTTTATCAAGATTCGGCTATCCTTGAAAGATAGTCACTAATAATGCCCAAGCTTTCAAATCCATGGATATGGTAAGTTTTTGTCAAAAGTACAACATTGTACTAGGAAATTCAACGACCTACTATCCTCAAGGCGATGGATTAGCTGAGTCCTCGAACAAGAGTTTAATCACCATAATTTAAAAAGTGTTGACTGAAAATAAGAAATCATCGCATGTGCATTTGAAGTATGCTTTATGGGCTAATATAATATGCACTAAGAAATCCATCGAAATTTCCCCCTTTCAAATGGTATATGGAACCGATGTGGTTCTCCCCATAAATCTTACTCTTCCCATAATGAAACTTTGGCAGGACGCGAAGGAAGAGCCAAATGACATCAACAGAAGAATAAATCAATTGATATAAGTCCAGTAAAATAGGGCTGAAGTGGATGAGAGACTCCAGAAATATCAGGATAACATGAAAGCCCCGTTTGACCAAAAAACTAAAGATAGAGAATTCCTCCCTGGTGACCTGGTTCTAAAATGGGATGCCAGGAAGGAATACTCAGGAAAGCATGACAAATTTGACCATAGCTAGTGTGGACCTTTCAAGATCACAACTTCTGAGGGAAATAATTCATTTTTGTTAGAAAATATCGATGGGAAAATTCTTAACACCCCTATCAACGGGCGTTACCTAAAGCATTTCATGCAGTAACTAGATTCCGAACTCCCATTGTACATACCAGTTTGATTTTCACATTTTTTTTACAATTTTTCATTTCTTCGGTAAGTCTCTACTTTCACTGTAAATAAAAACAGGTTTGTCGATTTCATAAAAACAAAAATATAAAAATAAGTAACGCATAGAGTTCCGATCTACAAAAGTTCCTGACAACTCCCATGTTTATTTTCATTGCAGGATACCAGTTGATAGTCGAGAGATAAGTTGTATCAGAAATCGATGCTCACGTTTCAAAACATTTTCTTTCTCTTGAAATAGGTGATAAATAGGTAGTTTATTTGGTTGAAAATATAGAGAAAATCTGAGGTATGAACTTCTACCCTACTGACCCAAGTTAAATTTTCAAGGATATATCACTAGGTATGACAAAAGTTTCATATGTATAAATGTTTTCACCTAATCTACAACCAGAGGAACATAAAATTACGTTTTAATTCTCAAGAGTTTTCTCTGGATAAAATAAAATTAAAAATAAAATAAAATAAAATAAAAAAATGAAATAAAATTTATAATAAGAAAGTAAGAAATAAAAAGATTTTAAAGAAAATAGTTCAAGAATCCATAATCAAGCTCGCATAGGAATGACCGTTTTCACAGTAGAACATCTAAATCCTCTTTCTGTTTTTCCTGCTTATCTTGAAGCTGTATTTTCCTGTGATTCTAAATATATTTTCTTGATCTTCATGGAGGAAAAAAGACTTCACCTTGATTATGAAAGCTCAGAAACAAGTCTGCAACCTGAGAATAGGAAACAATATTTATGATCCCTATGAATTTAACTGAAATAAAGTATGTTTGGGATAATCCTAACTACTTTATCTTTTCTAAAATATTTAGACTGATTAGTTTCGCTCAAGGAAAGTCCCTGGAAATTAAAAGTTCCCCTTGAAAACTTCCTGTAAGCGAAGGTGTTTTGAAGGTTCGGAAGAAGATTTTTCCAGAGTAATCAAAGTGAGTTAACAAACCTCTGATGTTAAATTATAAACAAATTTCATCCCTGGTATATTGTATACAAATTGATTTCCCCCACTTCATGTTTTAAAAAATATAAGACAGATGGTGAAAGGAAATTCATAAAATGATTGCCCCCATCTAGTCCAAAAAGAGATGATGAAAGGAAATTCATTAAATGATTTCTCTCATCTCGACATTTAAATGCAAAATTACTGATTGAAGTGGTGAAAGGAAATTCAATTTGGAAATTAGATAACTTCACCGGGGTACTGAAAAAGCTTGTTGGCAGTGAAACAATGTCTATGATATCTGCAAGGATGTTATACATGTATTATAATGCACTTTGGTAACTAGTTCTCTTTTCAACTATATCTACATTTTAAGCCAACATGAGACTCCCTGACTAAATAGTTAAAATTACTTTTCTTGATGCGAACAAAATCGAACAGAGTCTGATAGATCAGTTAAGTTTGTTTTGATTATCTTAAGAAAATCTGAAATCAATTTTAATAAAAGGAATCCATTAATAAGCCTAAACTCGAGATCAATGAATGATTAAGTTTTGAAAGTTTTCAGAGACATGGATGAAGTCCAAAGTCCGTCTGTGTGTCCTTTTTCAGAATGTGTTTCACAGAAATGCAATAATGACTCCATTTACCCAATAAAGGCTTCTTGGTCTACTGTTCTTCTACATATCACAAGGAGACGAGATCCCTAGATGGAGCCTATGTTGGAACACATATATATTTATAAAACTTTATACTTTAATGGATTTCATTCTCGTTTAAATTAAAAATATGCGTGCTTAATTCTCACCGTTGATGAAGTCTCCCATTAAATCAAATGATCCTAATATTTTAAGAATTATGGAGCCTCCTGCTCGTTAACGAGTCAAATAACAAAAAGACTACATTCGAGAAATCGGGTTTCGGAGTTTCACAATGCAGCCATTTCAACATACAACAATTCCAAAGTCTCGATAGTTGAAATCACAAAATCGTCTTAATCTCTAAACCAACTTAATTAAGAATTAAGAATGATTAACGGTTAATTAATCATGTCGCAATTTCGTGTTTCGGGAATCTTGCATGCAACGACTATCAAAGTCCCGATAGCCGAAGTCATGAAATCATCTTAAGCATTAAACCAGATTAATTAAGAATTAAAAAATGATTAACGGTTAATTAATCATATCACGATTTCACGTTTCGGAGATCTTTCCTTGAAAGAATTTCAAAGTCCCTGTTGGAAATGTTTAACAGGTAGCATATGCTTGTCATTGATGGCAAGTACAGC
>SNQJ01S0011594.1:48140-73499 GCA_010110895.2 Picea sitchensis
ATTTTGGTATGCTTTGAAACAACCCTTATGTGAAAAAGTTCAATTCTCTCTTTTTCTTGTCGAGTTACATTGAGATTATTGTTACTTGAAGAACTAGTATTTGCAATAGAACCATTACCTTGATAACCCATGGCTATGATCTTTGTTTCATCACCCGAATCAGAACCTAAATCATGTTGTATGGTTGCAGCAGTCTTTGACTTCCCTTTGTTGCATTTAAATAAAAAAGGGCCAAGACTACCACGTGGCACCGTACAACCAATCAAAAACTACCCCGTGTCGTAGTATCATTCGTCCACATCTGCCAACCAATGAATGCCATGTGTCATATGGTCCTACCAATTCATCTCTTCCACATGTCGTACGGACATGCCACGTCAGCATCCGTACGGACTGTACGGAATGTACAGTCAGCATCCCTTTTTTTGCATGTTTGATGTTTTGAACAAAATGTGATATCTCTCTCATTCAACATCCGTTTCAACCCAAACAAGTTGCGTTGGGTTCGTGACGATGAGGCCTACACTCCCATTCGATTTGAAGCGATTCCAAGCACTTTGAATTTTGAGAAAAATTTGATCCCCTGGATCAGTTGATATCCCTACCAGAACCATTTTCAATTCACAAAAGGTCATAGTTGGGTATTTCCGGCCAGAACATCTACAGGTGATGTACAAATTGTGATGTACAAATTGTGTCTGATATCCAATTTTGTTCACGATGTGAGTTTCTTAGTAGATTTTGACAAGAAATAATGTGCCCAATATGGAAAAAACCTTCTTGAATTAATCAAGGACTGGTACTCTCACCCCGAGAAGTTCAGAGCCGACTCCCATGGCGTATACACAGTTTCTTCATTAGAACCTCACATCATGTATATAGCAATGATGATGCATAGACTCTACGGGAAATAAGACACAACCCATTTCTTTTTACAGTGGGTGCCCATTATGCACACAATGGATGAGGGTTATTCTTTTGATTGGGCCAGGATATTGTCAAAGAGTTTGGTTAAAGAGATTACATCATATCAGTCACTAAAATCCAAGGGGCAACTAGCCCAATTTTTCATGTCGTCTTATATCATGGACGTCATCTGTTCTATGACGCCTTTTCCACTGATGGGCTAGAGTTGGAATCCAAATAGTGATGAACCCATACATATTTATCATTTGAAACTTTGGGAAGACAAGGAGAAAGATTTATTTTATGAAATATGCAACTAGGTGGTGGTGTCGATGCACACCGCTATATATGGTTACCCACCTTCCAGAATTTCTGACAAAATTGTGAGTAATCTGGGCAAGTTAGCAGATTGGTACATCAAGGAGCATTTCTCCTATATTAGGGTTTTCGATTGTTCAATTCCTCCACATGCTCTGCCTAAATTTTTACCAGACCGATTGGTGTGCCGCGAAGTATCACATCAAACTGTTCTTGGAGGGATTGGTAAGGATCTCAAAGAAGTACATAAAAAGGTATGGCCATATTTTCCCCTGCATATTGGTACGTTTTCTCTGCTAGATTTTGACCATTCAAAAGTGGAAGCCGTGGTCCTAGGATAAATCAAACTGGTCGATATCGAATTCAAGAAGCATGATCCAAAGAATATCGTAGGTAATCACATGCTCAAATGCAATCTAAAAAGATATGAACATGAAGATTCTCCTCAGGATGAAATATTCTGAGGAGCAAGGTCCTATCAAGAGGTTTTGGATCAAATTCAAGCTCTGACACCAGATAAAATGACCAAGTTTTATAATTTCTAGAGACATTGAAGAAATAGCCTCCCCAAAGTATTGCAATGGGAAACCCCGACACCTCCAACCACACAACAAACAGAGACCCAAGGGTTAGAAACAAGGAGCTCTAGTGGACATGATGCCCGAGAAAATTTGGAGGAAACTGAGGCCTTGGTAAAGAAGGCAGAAGAAAATCCACATTCCACATCAGGTAAACCAACAAATGACACAACCGGGAAGCAAACATCCACCGAGATAGGTAGTCTTATCCAATCTATCACACCTCTACAGTTCAGTAGAGGGAACTCGATGTCCGAAGCTGTATTCATAAGAGACCTTACACCCATTTCAACAACAGAGATGCCTCCTTCAGAATTCTTCTTTAGTAAGAAGAGAAGGGTCGTGGTAAAGAGAGAAACACATAAGAAGGAGGGCGCAGTTGTTAAAAGACACAGTTTGTTATTAGATGGGTAGGCCCTAGAAGAAGACGACTTTGCTATAGAGGTCACAGGCTCAATGGGAGATTTTGGGACAACAAACCAATTTTCAGTGAGCAACCTGAAGGAGAAGTTGAAGTAGAAGGATATTCTTATAGGCCAATTGAAAAATCAAGTGAAAACGATGGAAAAGAATGTCAGGAGTGATATCAACAAGGATTTCGAGCATATTAGAGCCAATGATAGACAATAAATCTAGCAGCTCAAATCTGGTCTTGATGAGATGAAAAAAATGTCATAGACAAGCAATGAATTAGTCAGATAGCTGCAAGCGAAGGTTAGATTAACCAAAAAAATATTAGTGGATATATTAGCTTTCCAAACCCAAACTCTAGAGGTACATAAGGAACTGGAATCAACACAATGCATTCTTTTCAATAAGGTGGAAGCTATCCAAAACCATTTTCAGGTGGTAAATCAAGCCTTAGATAACATTTGTTTAAAGTAGATAGAGGCTATTGTCACTCAGACCAATTTCCAAGAAGCAGTTGTGTCGTCAGAAAGAGAAGGAGTATCTATGGTTCCCAGGTTGTCTGTTTCTGAGCAAATCAGAGGCGATATAAAATTGAAGGCATGGGAAGCCAACATAGGCGAAAGTAAAAAGATGGATAAGGAAGTCAAAGAGGCTTGTGAAGAAGCTTTTCATTCAGTTGACAAAGAGTCATTAGGCCTCGACAAAGATAGTATCTCTGAAGTAGTAGGACAAGTTGATATAGAAAAGAATCAACTTAACATTAAGACCAACATGGAAGAGGCTAAGGATGAAATCTTACAATTAAAGCAGATTGATATTACTCAGATAAATAGATGGCTACTGAAGCCCAGTATGAAGCTACAGTCTATAGCTTCAGAAGATAGGAGAATGGAAAATAGATTGCCTCAATTAGAAAATAAATTATATACTTTTGAGGCAAATGACTTCACAGAACCCTCCAGGCTGACGATACAATTTGTGAGAAAATGTGTTAAATGTATCGAACAAGGAAAAAAAAACACCTCCAAGAACCAATGAGGTAGTCTGTACACATCATCTGTACAGATCATGATTAGAGATTATCTATTTCTAAGTTGGAGGATAATGAAGAAGGAGAGGACTTGGAACGGGAGCATTATTTATGTTTGAGGATTTCATAATTTGCAAAAGGAGGAGGAAATTGGAGGAGTGGTTTTGGGGAGCTCTCACAGGGCACTGGTGTTGCTGGGAATTTTGGACTTGGGGGCCAGAAAATGAAAGGATTCCTGGAGCTAGGGAGCCAGAGAGGATGTTCCTAGCTTACTGGGAGGTTTATATCCAGTCTGGGCAAGAACAATGGCAAGAAAAAGAACATGATCAGACAGAAAAGGGACTAGATAAACCAACCTGCAGGTGGAGGTATGTATTATGCTGTTGTTATCATTCTACTATTGTTGTTACCATTATTTTCTTGCTATTGTTTATTCTTGGTTTATTCCAAGTATAATAAAGTCATTAAAATAAATTCTAAACTGAAATTTAGAACCCGTTATTTAGTTTGAGTCCTGAAAATAAACATGCTCTACATCAAAGTCACATTCACTCAGAAATTCCAGTCATCTAGTTTGTCTAGTATTTAATGTTGGCTATCCAAAAAAATGATTCAAACCATATTGGTATGTTATTAGCTCAAATTTCCTCTCCATGAGATAATGTCTCCACATTTTTAATGCATGTACAATTGTTGTTAACTCTAGATTATGGGTAGAATAATTTATTTCATGCTCTTTTAGTTTTATCGATTAATAGCATACCACATGATCCTTTTGATTGATAACTCCACCAAGCCCTTCCTTGCATAGGTATTTGAAAACTACAAAGTCTTCATTTGTATTTGCAATCTTCAATATTGTCACACTCGTCAAAATTTATTTCAGCTACTGAAAGCTCTCTTCACACTTGAAAGTCCATTCAAATTCCACTCTCTTCTTTTGCAAATAAGTTATTGGACTTGCAATATTTGAGAATCCTTTTATGAATATTCGGTAATAACCGACAAGACCCATGAATGATTTGACCTCTACCACATTCTTTGGCGCTAGCCACTCTCTAATGGCCTTTATCTTCTCAAAATAAATTTTTATCCCTTCTGTTGAAATTATATGCCCCAGGTAGTGAATCTTCTTTTGATAAAAAGATGCACTTTTTTGGTTTAACATACAATTTATGTTCTCTTAAAACTTGCAACACCATTCTCAAATTTTTCTCATGTTCCGCTTCGGACTTATAGTAGACATGTATGTCATCTAAGAATACAATTACAAACTTGTCTAGGTATTCCCTAAGCACTCCATTCATCAGACACATAAAAAAAACTAGGGCATTTGATAGTCCAATTGGTACTACTGTGAATTCACAATGCCCATATTTTGTCTTGAATGTTTTCTTTTTGATATATTCTTCTTTTATCCTTACTTGATGATAATATGATCTTTGGTCAATCTTCAAAAATATTCTTGCACCTTTCGACTGATCAAATAAGTCATCAATTCTTGGAAAAAGATACTTGTTCTTTACGGTGACCTTATATAGTTGTCTGAAATGAATACATAGCCTTAAGGTTTCATCTTTCTTTTTCAAAAAGCCATTGGGGCTCCCCAAGGTGACACACTTTGGTGGATGTACCCCTTCTTTAACAACTCTTAAAGCTTCATCTACAACTCTTTCAATTTTGGCATGCCCATTCTGTATGGTGTCTTGGACACTGGGGAATCTCTTGGCATCAAGTCAATAGATAAATAAATGTCTCTCTTTTGTGACAGTCCTGATATTTCTCTAAAAACATCTTCAAAATCCCTTAAGACTGGATGGTCTTCAATGCTTTCCACTTTATCTTTGGCTGCATCTTCCATATGGGATGCAAAAATCTGACATCCCTTATTGAAACTCTTTTTCAACTACATCGCTGAAATCTCTCTAACAAGTACAAATCTTGGAATGCCATGAATATTTCCTTTTTTCCCTTCTCCAAAAAGACATGTGATTGTGATCCAGGTGGATATTGATGGCCACCCACCTATTCCAACTAGCTCACATGCAGTTTTCATTTTGGCAGTTATTTTGCTAGTTTTTCGGGTCTTGAACTTCCAAAGTTGCTTTGAGGCCCTAAACAACATTTTTTGGTCTTTCCACAGTCAAACTTTAGACAAAGTTAGAGTGTGACAAGATAATGTGTATTCCTTGGATATACCTTTCCAATAGGATATCGTGCAACTAAAATTGAGATCGTATGCAAAAGTTACGACCCCAGGAAGTCGATGTACCAACTTACCCCCAACGAGGCCCGCATGAATTTTGGTGCTTCATATCCTAGGGTTAGGTTTTTGGATGTCTAGGGTTTTGACATTCATGTTTGATGTAAAAATGTCTTTGGAGCCTCATTGTACTCATCATCTTGAGAATTAGTGCAACTGTCACATCTCTTCTCAGAGATAAGTCACCACCATTCTAGCAAGCATGTTTTAGTCTACATTTTACAGTTTCAACATATTTCTTTATTGAATAAAAGCCAAGTTTTATTGTATCTCTGTTATTTTTCATTGCATCTCTATGTTAATAATATAGATATGTATTAATTTCTTTATTCTCATAAAATCCAGATCAGTGGTATCAGAGAGGTATGCTCCTTGTCGTTCTTAGTGCATGTCCCTGACAAGGTCAGGGTACAAAGAGTTGGGTCTCGATCTTGTTTCTCTAGAGGAAAATATCTCTCGCACGCCCAAGCGAACTTCCATGGAAGGATAAAAGAAAGATGATGGCTAATTGTTGTTCTTGAAAGAACTTATTTGAATAGTTTTTTAGTTGTTCAAATTGTGCTACTTCTTCTTTGTTTCACTTTAGATTAGTTGTATAAGGTTTCTTGGATATGAGTTGTGTCCCATACTACTTGTGTTATTTTTATTTATTTTGTATTATTTCTTTTTATTTGATTTTTATTTTAACCTTTTATGGACAAGTTTAACTAATTCCATTCCATGATTGTTAGTTTGGTCCATGACCTGAAACTATTTATAGATTATTCTTATGGATGAGTCTATCATCATCAGGAGAGATCTGTTTGTGTTGTCACAGAGTGTGCTTGTGCTTCAATGCAATGGTGTCTTTATACACCACCACTACTTTTAGATCCTTTTTTCTCTTCTACAATTGTATATATATATATATATATCCTGACATGGTATCATATCCGATGGTTCTGTGATCTCGAGTTCACAGAGAATGAGAATGAGACAGTGGTTTGATGTGGGCTATCAAGACTTAAGGAAAACCCTTATTTTTCAATGTGTTTTGTGTATCGTTGTACATTTTGTGTATCATGTGTATGCCCTAACTACAATATTTGATTGATCTATGTTCAATTCTATGATCCAGGATTTTGCATGTAATTTCCCCAAGCCCAACCGAGGGGCATTATGGTGCAAAAAACTCATAGTTTAAAATTTATGCTAACTAAATAAATTTTGGTAACTTTCATCTATGATTTAAAACCAGATTGAGCTATTTTTTATACCATTAAATTAAAGCATCTACAACATTATGATATAAACATCAAATGCAAATAACACTTCAATTACAATGGTATTTAAATAATTTTCAAATACATAGAGTTCATGCACAACAAATAAACTCATAAATACAACACATAAACAAATAAAACACTTATGTTTTAATTATGTTGTGCAACCAACTGCTTGGGAAAAACGTTCCACCTAACCATAGACTTGATGTTCCAAATCTCAACAACAAGTCACCCCTGAGTTGAGGCTAGTAATCCAAAAAGCAGGGTGGTATCTCACTGTCCACTAACAACTCATAAACTCACAATGCCACTGGTATTCTCCTATAACTATCCCAATTTTCCACAATCTCTCTTCCTCTTGAATTTTCCAAAGTAGGGAATGTACCTCTTCACTGATATCAGTTCCTTGGGCATTCCATTCATTTATCAAGGTCTCTCTAGCACATGTAACCATGAATCTCTCAGCTAGGAACTCAAGGGATCTTGTTGCTAAGAAAACTACCAACAAACAACAACAAACACTTGTTGTTACAATGCAACTCACACATGAGTTCACTCTTCAGGCTTGACAACCCATATCTTCAGTTTCCGGCTCCAAATAGGCTCCAATATGTTCCATCTTGATCTATAATTCTCCCTCCATGTATTTTTCAATTCCAAGATCTCTTTCTTTCTCTCTACTCATTGCTCATGCCAAAAACATTGACCATCTACGACCGATGTAGCTTCCCATATGAATTTCCTCTCTTTGTCTTTCTTTCTTGACTCACACACTTCCCCAAGCTGATTTTACTCAACCCTCATGTGCCCAATAACTATGGGATGTTAACACTCACACCCACTCTCTTACATGTATTCAATGATTGGTTTTGGGAACACTCAATCAGAAATGAGAAGGTTCATATATTAATAACAATTTTAGGAAAATGGCTTGAATTAATATACATGGGTAACTCCCCCTTGGACCCCTCTTGGTCATTATTTTAGACCCTCCACTCTCTTTTGGATTAATTTAGCTCCCATCTATGTCCATGTCCCCTTAGCAACTGACATCACATTTTATTATTAAAACATAGAAATAGTTGTTGATGTTTTGGTAGTTGCGGGCAATAATTTCCTCCTAGACAACCTTTTTTATAAGAGGAGAATATTATAGAAGTCCAAGAAGACCATCAAACAAATGGAAGAACACCCCAAAAGAGAAGTTGGCCCACAAGAAAAGAATAAAGGGAAATTAAAATCTCCAGAGAAGAAGTCGGCCCAACTAAAGTGACTTGAAGACTATAAATAGAGAGGACACCTTGCTCATTTGGACATACACTCTCTCTCTCTCTCATTGAAGAAGGATGGGAAAGTATAAGGAAAGGAAGAAGACAATGCACTGTGACATCTGAGGTTCTTGGTTATTCTTAGTGGTGGTTTTCTCTTCTGCACTATCTCTGGGAAGAGGTGCACTACTGTTGTATGGTGTTGCTACTGTAGTTTGTAGCACTAGTTTTTGTGCTAGCCTAGTGCTAGGGTTTCTTAATTGTTTGTTTATATTGAGAGCTAGTTTATGGTTGGATTATCTTGGACAAAATCTATCTAAGAAAGGTTGGATGGGTTTTCCCCCCATTTGGGGTTTTCCCAGGATAAACTCTTGTGTTCTCTTGTTCTTGTTTATGTTGCTTATTTTCCAGTATATTATATAATTGTTATTAAAAGAAGATATAAGAACACTGGTAACTCTAATGCTCTATAAATTAAGAAAATATCACATGGTTTCAGAGTTGGTTACCTTCTGGGCAGTCTAACAGCTGGAAGGAAATATCTTGAAAAACTGCAGCTACACAATTCTTTGTCAAGCTCGTTGAGAACTAGTTACAAGGATATGGGACTAATTTCACTATAGATAATTTTTTCCTATCCTAGCACACCCCCCGTAACACTCCGTTTGCAGTTTGGATAAGTTTAAAAAATGAAATTTCTTAGATCTAGGGCTTCTATCGGTGAAAATGAGTACCAATATGAGAGTTGAAGATAGAATGGACAGAGAAGATAACTTCAAATCCTGGAAGCATATGGTACTCCTCATTCTATAACAGAATGAGTTATTGGATCATGTCAAGTAGGCGCTTCCATAACTAGAAGAAGATTAAGCCAAAACAAATTTCAAGAAGAATGAAGTCAAGGCAAAGAGGATCTTGACAAACTTGATTAAGGATCATCTAATATTGAAAGTATCAAAACTGAAGAAACTGAAAGAGATGTTTGATTCCCTAAACATAATTTATAAAATAAAGAACACCAACTAGAAGCTTACTCTAAGGAATCAACTCAGAAACGTGACAATGAACAAGTCAGAAATAGTCTCCAACTATTTCATGAGAATCTCGCAGATTAAGGACCAGTTAGCAGCTATTGGAAACCCAGTGGATGACATTGAACTCATGAATACTACACTCAATGTGTTTCTTTCCTCTTGGGACCCAGTTGTTCAAGGGATTTGTGCAAGAATGAAAATACCCAAGTTTGACAAGTTGTGGTCAGATTGTACCTAAGAAGAATCTAGGTTGATATCCAAATCACATAAAACAAATGATGAAGAAAACTAAGCTCTTTCCGCTCATGTGAAGAAAAGGAAAGAGAGAAGAGAAGTTGGTCTGAAGAAATCTAAAATACCACATTATAATAAGGATGCGTCAAAATTCGTATGCTACAACTGTAAGAAGATGGGACATTATTCCTCTTAATGTGCTCATAAGGATGAGAAAGGAAATCATAATGCACATGCAACTGACATGGAAGAGTTCACACCCCAGGAAAAAGAAAAGTAGTCAAAGGATGAAGAGTATGTATTTTAGATGGTAGTGTTTCCAAACACATGATCGGGATGTAGAAGACAACTCAAATTTGACAAAAACAACTAGACTTGAGGTTTTCATATCTGGTTTGATATTTTATATTGCTTAAGTAGATGTTGTAACTAGAATAGAAATATTTAGAGTTCTATCATTGCTATTGTTATCAAATGTTTAGTAGCACTTGAATGTTGTTGATATGATGATAATTAAGTAAATACTCATTGTTTAGTATTAATAATGTACTTATTTGCAAAATGAAATTGATCTCTTCTAGGAGATGTTCTTGGTTGTTGACTTTGTGCTAGGAAGGTTACTATGAGGAATGATTGGTCACAACACTGGAAGAGTGTTGAGAAGTGTTGTTCTTATTTATTGTTATTGTATTTTGTTTTGACTCTTGTCTTAGATAGGTCACAGATGATAGCTCCGAGAAGGAGCTATTGTGATGATTGTTCCCATTCTTGTTTTATGATTCTTATCACAAGATTCTTATTATTGTATTCTGTTTTCCCTTGTTGTTACTCTTGTTCCGAGAAGGTCACATGTGATATCTCTATGAGGGATCTATATTGATGGTTGCAAGAGGCAAAAAATTAGATGGTATCTGGATGAGACATGGATCATACTATCCAGACATATATTTGTGTACATGACCATACACAAGGAGAAGAGGACAAAGTCAGAACCTTCTGACAAGAAGGGTACTTTTGTGGGATACAGAGTATCTCACATGAATATTGATTGTGAGGAGAAGAAGGCTCTGAATATGACCATACAAATTCCTCTAGTTGAGGTGATCACTCTTCAGATCATCAAGAAAAGTTAGTATATCCAGAAGGGCCTACCCAAAAATGCTGCAGTGACTAGGAAGAGACCAACATGGTCCCGTGATACTTTTCAGGATGCAAAGGGGATACAGATATATGGAATTGATGAGCCATATCATAAGAAAGAGAAGATGAATCCACCAATGGTGAGGCAGGAGGCCCACCAACTACCAGCTCAAAAGAAGCTATAGTTCAGAGGGACTCAACCCTCAGTATCTAGTAGGGAGGAGCAACCTCCCTAGGACAGTTCATAGGAGATCATACTTCAGAGGAGGCCAACACATGCAAAGGGAGAAGATGGTTCTGGATATTATATAGACTCAGAGGGATTCAAGCTTCATAGGGAGCATGCAAACTCAGAGTGAGTCTAATATGAGAGATATTAAGTGGCTTAGAGACTTTCATTTAAAAAGTATTCCCCCTCAGATTCAGATGGGAGAGAGAGACGTCTTCCAGGACTGAAAAATAGGTGCCATGAGTTGAGGATGCTAGATCGAATCTTTAGAGGCTTCAAGGAGATATGAGACCTCCTCGAAGGATTCCATTTTTTTAGTGATTGAGGAGGAAGTCAGTCAGAAGGACCAGAATATGGACTTTTCTTCAGTTCTAGAGAGAGAAAGAGACCACAAAAGTTTTCCAGTTATGTGGTGCTGATGAGTAAACTTATTGATTCAAAACCTTCCACCTTTGAAGAAGATGCTAAGAAACACGTATGTAAGGATACCATGATAGAGGAGTGTCAATCCATCATGAAGAATGATGTGTGAGAAGTGGTTTTGAAACCAGAAAGGAAGTCAGTGGTGACTTCCAAGTTTATCTACAAGATCAAGCATGCTTCATATGGAAGCATAGAGATGTACACATCGTTTTTTGTTTCTAGAGGATTCTCCACCCAAGAGGGATAATATTATGATGAGACAATTTCTCCAGTAGCCAGAAGAAGTGCACATAGAGAATCCCCAAGATACATGAGAAAGATTCTCATGTCTGCAGATTGAATAAGGATTTGTACAGACTAAAATCAGGTACCCATGGCATGGTTGCCGGGATAAATAGCTACCTGATAAGCTTAGGGTTTACCAAGAGTGATGTAGATCCCAACCTTTACTACAAGGTTGAGAATGGTTTCCCATTGATTTTGGTCTTACATGTGGATGCCTTGTTTCTAACAGGAGATGAGAATCTCATAGTTGGATGCAAGAGGGAGCTCACTTCAGAGTTCAAGATGAAGGATCTAGTTATAATGCATTATTTCTTGGGATTTGAAGTGTGGCAAAGACCAGATGAGATTTTCCTTAGCCAAGAAAAATATAATGTTAAGATCCTGCAAAGATTCAGGATGATGGACTGCAAGTCCATAGCCACAACTATGATGATGAATCTGAATCTCTTTAGTGATTCATCTTCATAGTTTGATCAGATCCTTTATGTACCTAGTTACACTAGGTCAGACATATGTTTTGCAGTGAACACCTTGAGTCAGTACATGATTGAGCCTAGACATGTACATTAGATGGAAACAAAATATGTGTTGAGGTACCTACATGGTACAATTGGATATGGATTGAGATATTTCTCGGATGGACATGTGAAGCTACAGGGTTATATAGACTCTAACTGGGTAGAGAGTGAAGTGGATCGGAAAATCACATCTAGATGCTGCTTCAGTTTGGAATCATGCATGATCTCATGGTTAAGAAGGAATAAGACATCAGTGGCATTCAGTACAACAGAGGAAGAGTATATCACAACTAGTGTTGCAAGCCATGAAACAATGTGGCTTCGAAAGTTTCTTGCAAGGATATTTGATCTAGAGTTAGAGAAACTTTGATACCTTGTGACAATCAAATTTGTGTAAATATTTCAAAGAATCTTGTCTGTCATGACAAGTCAAATAACATAGAGATAAAATATCAATAAATATGAGACATGGTGTAGAGAGGAGCCATGAAGCTCCGATACATATCCACGAATGAGAAGATAAAGAACAGTCTCACCAAGCCTCTATCTATATTGATGTATGAGTAATTCAGAGACAAGCTTGGTGTGATGCAGAATGTCCACCCTCATTGAGAGGGAGGTGTGGTGTTTCTCCTCCAGCTGGGTAACCCCTCTAGCTAAGGGTTTCCTATATCGATTATGTGAGGTGACTGAGGGAGTAATGCACAACTGGGTATATGGGAGAGGAGAAACATCAAAACATAGTCATAACACTATGGAAGTAGTTGTGTGTTACTGGACAACATGCTAGTAGTTGTGTGCTACTAGTGGATTTCTACGTAGTAATGAGACTATGGTAGTGGTTGTGACCATTGGACAATAATTGTGTACTACTATGGCTATGGTTGTGTACCACTGGACAATAGTTGTGTACTACTATAACATGTTCGTAGTTGTGTATTGTTGGACGATATTATAGTAGTTTTCTACTACTGTTTGATTGCAACATAGTCATAAATACTGTGGTGGATGATTTGAGCTACCGATGGCATGGTAGTAGTCATGCTACTAATTTATTGTAGAGTAGTCAATGGACTACTATTTGAATACATTGTGGAAATACACCTCCCTAGCTAAGAGGGAGTGTTGATGTTTTGATAGCCATGGGAGGTATTTTCCTCCTAGATAACCTTTATGAGAAGAGGAGAAGATTCCCAAAATCACAGAATACCATTGAACAAATGGAAAAACAACCCGGAATAGAAGTTGGACCACAATAAAAGAATAAATGGAAATTAAAATCTCAAGAGAAGAAGTTGACCAAAGTAAAGTGACTTGAAGACTATAAATAAAGAGGATTCCTTGCTCATTTGGAAACACACTCACTCACTTTCTCAAGGATGCACAAGTCTGAGGAAAAGAAGAAGACATTGCACTGTGACATATGAGGTTATTGGTTATTCTTAGTGGTGGTTTTCTCTTGTGCGCTATTGTTGTATGTTGTTGCTACTGTAGCTGCTAGCACCAGTTTGTGCGCTAGCCTAGTGCCAGGGTTTCTTCATTGTTTGTTTCTCTTGAGATCTGGTTTATGGTTATATTATCTTCGATGGAATCTGTCTAAGAAAGGTTGGATGGGTTTTTCCCCCATTTGGGGTTTTCCCAGGAAAAATTCTTATGTTCTCTTGTTCTTGTTTATGCTTCTTATTTTCCAATATATGATATAACTATTATTAAAAGAAGATCTAAGAACCTTGGTAACTCTATTTCTCTTTAAATTAAAAAAATATAATAGTAGCCACATATTGTATCTACATTAAACATTAATTAATTTGGGGATTATAGTGGGGATGCTACAATCCCCCTCCCCTACAATTGTGAGCTTTCCTCGGTGCATACTATGTCGATATACATATATGCAAATTTACATTACAATACTTAGAAATAGAATTCTGCATTTTCACAACTCCAACACCAATTCCAACCATAATATCTTGTTCCCCTCAACCCATAGACCCAAGGAATGCACCATTCGTTTATCAGGGCTAACCCAAGGATTGTTTCATTCTTTTATCAGGGCCCCCAACACAGTTAGCTAGGACTCTGAGATGTGGTTCCAAAATTCTAGTTGCTCAAAGTTGAGTCTTGCATTATGTTTTCTTCAAAATTGTTAGCATAAGAATTTGTAGCTAGAAGAGGCCTAACTATTAGAGTTTTGGGTTTTTGCTAAAGTGTTAACTCCCTCAGTGGTAAAGTGCACAACCTACTATACTGCCAAGACACCTAAACACAATGGGTTCGACATTATAAAAATACCATCAACTACTCTACACATGTTCAAGATTGAAGGCGCTGCATTTTGACATTGCTACCCAAACCTGCACATAGACATATCATAAGTGGTGCTACCTACAGGCACTACCTAATATTTCTGGCAGAAAATGAATTGTGCAGAGTTATTTTACCAATTTTTAGTCACTAACTTTAAACTTGGATTAAGAACAATTGAAAAGGTATTTTTGAACAATGGAGGAGGTTTTTTTTCATAACATGCCAAATAACAAAAACCTCTCTCAGTTTTTCAAATTGTGTTATGTTTTGAGAGATATTAGACATATAAGTGGCACTACCCAACTGTTTTACATCGACGCTGCCTAATTTCCTATAGCGGTCATAGTTTTGATATTCTCCTTGTTGGGAGGTTGCCACATATCAAGGAGGGTTTGAATGACTTCTCAAGAATCATTTAGATGTCAAGGGACACCTCAACATAATATTTAGCTCCAGCAAAGGCCTCATGCAATGAGGTGGAGAAATTTTATTAATGGCTTCCAACAAATTCCTGAAAATTAGCAGTTTGTTGGATTTTTGTCTCTTTGATTGTTGCCACCTATCTCCAAGTCTTAGAATACAATGGAGGAGATGGGATTTAACCTCCTTAGTTCATTTTTATGCTATTTTCTATTTAAGTAAGGAAATATCTCTTGGAGAAAGGAGAGGGATGAGCCAAGAGAGGCTAGAGAGAGTAGGAATATGCAATTTTTCTGTGTATGTTCATTTGTAAGCCTGTGGGAATTTTATGATTGTAAGAATTAATGCTATTGGAGACTCATGAGAGCTGTGACTTCAGATGTAACTCTTCTATTTATATTTCTTCTTATTTGAATATATTGCAGATTCGAGGATCAAAGGCTGTCAATGATTTATGGATCCCTAAGCAACTTAGGATCTGTTGTATTTTGCCCATCAGTCATTGTTTATATTCAAGTATTTATTGATTCATTAAATTGAGAGTATCTTTTTTTAGGGAACATTATACCTTATTTTTTCCTTCTTCATTCTTCCACTTATCAACATATAATCTTGTTTTCCATTGGGCATCTTTTGTGCCTTCGATGAGTAGGATGTTTGTGACTCCATTGCCCATTGGTGTATCTTACTGATCTACAGTTTCCAACCCTTTCTCTTTCTTTATCCATCTTGCCGATCCACCTATTCAAAACCAAAATTATCTTTTACATTCTGGTGGGTGATGAGCTTACACTTTAACAAACAAAGTGTGACTTTTAGAGCTAACAAAAATTTCCAAAACTTTGTGGGTATTCTTCCCACATGTTTTCTTCATGCTACCATATAAAATCTCCAGGAACGTAGCAGGTCCATTGAACCTTTATTATCCCTATGGATTTTTTCCTTAGCACTTTGACTTTCTGGTCTAGGATGCGTATTGGTTCCACCCATAAATTCCTTCAATTATGTGGTTAGAGTCAGACACATATTTCTTTAAGAACAACAGAAGAAATACATTATGCATTTTCATGGATGCAGGCAATGCTAGCATATATGCAATTGGACCTATATTTTCTAATATTTCAAAAGGCCCACAATATCTTGCTGCCAACTTTGGGAAACTTCCTAATCTTAAATAAATTTGTTCTCCTTCACTTTTAAGAACATATGTTCTCCCACTTTGAAATCTATAAACACTCTATTCTTGTCTGCATAGTTTTCTTCCTATCATGGGAAACCTATAAATTATGCTTTATTTTGTTCATATTCTCTTCCATTTCCTTTAGAAAATATGGCTCAACAATTGCTTTGTCTATTGGATTATCCCAACTCATTGGTCTGTTACATTTTCTTCCATACAATTCTTCAAATGGACTCATTTTCAATCAGTCCTGATACCCATTATTGTATGAAAATTCTACTAAGTGGATATATTCCTCCCACTTTGATGGCTAATCCATCACATACATTTTGAGCATGTCCTCAATTATCATGTTATTCCTCTCTATTTTCCCATCTGACTCTGGATGATACATTGCACTGAGATTTAAATTTGTTCCAAAGTCTTTGAACAAAACTTTCTAAAAATTGGATGTAAATTTTAGATCTCTATATGAAACTATTTCCTTGGGAACTCCATGTAGCCTAACAACTTATTTCATGTATATATTTGCAATATTCACTGTCTTATGTGTAGTCTTCATCAGAATATAATGTGCTTCCATAGTTAATTTATCCATCGCCACCATGATGGAATTATACTACTTCACTGTTCTGGGAAGATTTGTAATAAAATCCACTGTAACAAATTCCCACTTCCATTTCATAATGGAAAATGGTTGTAGTAGCCCTACTAGATGTTTATGTTCAGTCTTTACTTTCTGGAACTCTATACATATGACTATGTAATTATCCATTTCTTTCTTCATTCTTGGAAAAAAATATTGGTTTCTTACATCTACAATTGTCTTCTAATGTCCTCGGTTCCCAACATATGTCACATTATTCATTTCATTCAATAGTGCATTTTTCATCTCATTGGAATTCAACACGTATACTTTTCCTTTGTACATGAGAATTCAATCTTCTTTTAGTTCATAAAAATTAAATTTCTGCTAAAACTTTCCTTGCTGTAATGTTTCTTTTATTTTGAGATATTGCTGATATGAATTTGATGTTGCAATAATTTGATCTTTAAAATTAGTCCTGCACATGTTGATGTCTTCAATATGCACTTCATGAGCTCTCCTGCTAAGTGCATCGACCACTTGATTTTCCTTGTCCTTTATATGCTTAATCACAAAGTCATATTCACTCAGAAATTCCATCCATCTAATTTGTCTAGTATTTAATGTTGGTTGTCCAAACAAATGCTTCAAATAATAAGGGTCTTTTCTTATCTCGAATTTACTCTCCATGAGATAATGTTTCCACATTTTTAATTCATGTACAATTGTTGTTAACTCTAGATCATGGGTAGCATAATTTTTTTCACGATCTTTTAGTTTTGTCGACTCATAGCATACCACATGATCCTTTTGACCGATAACTCCACCAATCCCTTCCTTGTACATTTCCATGCATACTGCAAAGTCTTCATCTGGATTTGCAATCTTCAAGATTGGCACACTTGTCAAAATTTTCTTCAACTATTGAAATCTCTCTTTACACTTGAAATCCCATTCAAATTCCACTCCCTTCTTTTTCAAATAAGTGATTGGACTTGCAATATTTGAAAATCCTTTTATGAATCTCTGGTAATAACTTACAAGACCCATAAATGATCCGACCTATGTCACATTCTTTGGTGTTGGCCAACCTCTAATGATCTTTATATTTCAGGATCAACTGTTATCCCTTCTGCTGAAATTATATTCCCCAAGTAGTGAATCTTCTTTTGATAAAAAAATGCACTTACTTAACTTAACATACAATTTATGTTCTCTTAAAACTTGCAACACCATTCTCAATTTTTTCTCATGTTCCTCTTATGAATTAGAGTATAGAAGTACGCCATTTAGGAACACAATTACAAGCTTATCTAGTTATTCCATAAACACTCCATTCATCAGACACATAAAAATAGCTGGAGAATTTGATAGTCCAAATGGTACTACCATGAATTCATAATGGCCATATCTTTTCCTAAATGTTGTCTTGCTGATTTCTTCTTCTTTTATCCTTACTTGATGATAACCCGATCTCATGTCAATCTTAAAAAATATTCTTTCACCTTTCAGTTGATCAAATAAGTCATCAATTCTTGGAAAATGATACTTGTTCTTTATGGCGACCTTATTTAGCTATCTAAAATTAATACAGAGCCTTAAGGTTATATCTTTACTCTTCACAAAAAGAATCAAGGCTTCCCAAGGTGACACACTTGGGTGTATGTACCCCTTCTTTAACAACTCTTTAAGCTACATTTGCAACTCTTTCAATTCTAGTGTGCCCCTTATGTATGGTGTCTTGGACACTAGGGAAGATATTGGCACCAAGTCAATAGAGAAATCAATGTCTTTCTTTGGTGGAAGTCCTAATATTTCTCTAAAAACTTCTTTAAAATATATTAAGGATGGACTGTCTTCAATGCTTGACACTTTATCTTTGGCTTCATTTTTCATATGGGATGCAAAAATATGACATCCCTTTCTAAAACTCATTTTCAACTGTATAAATGAAATCTATCTAATAACTACAACTCTTGGAATTCCCTGAATCTTTCCTTGTTTCCCTTCTTCTTCAAGACATGTGATTGTCTTGTTGTAACAATATAGGACAACGTGGTGTTTTTCCAACCAATCCATGCGAATTAGACAATTATATGAACCCAATGGTATGGTTTTTACATCTACCTTCGGGTTGAGTCCATTCATGGCTTTGGAACAATCTTTAACCAACTCATTGATTTTCCTCTTAGCTCCTATGGCTAATTGAACTAACCAAGATTTCTTATGCTTACTCCTTTGCAAGTGATATCTTTCAAAATTGTTAGAGTTTATGTAACTATGGATAGCTCCAGAATCAATTAAATTTCCTATGGGTTGGTTATCGATCTCACCTTCCATTCAATCACGGGAGATTGATATTATGATTTCTTGTTGTCCAAGGCGATACAAATCCTTGGCATATTTACTCCCACATATTCAATTGTTTCATCCTCATGAATGTTGTGGACAATGTTCATTATTTATCCTTTGTGAGGGTAATCCCTATATAATTAATTTCCCTCACATTCCCAACATTGTGCATGTTGTTTCCTTGGCTTTTTCCCAAATGAATATGTAGTCTTGTGTTCATTTTGGGTTGATTGAACTTTTTGATTTGAGTGGGTTGATTGATCTTGTTGATTTTCTTGTGTTCATTTTGGGTTGATTGACCTTGCCTTTTTCCCAACCTTTCTTCCTTGATCCTTTTTACCCTTCATCTTTTCATTCCAAGTTTTTTGCAAAACTAACATTCATCTGCTTTGCTCATAAAGATGACTTTCTCTCCTTATGGATTCTTTCAAATTTTTGGGGTTATCATATTGTATCTTATCACTATCAAAAGAAGGTAACCCACTTAGAAACCTTTGGAATTTTACTTTCTCATCCTTTATGAAGTCTACATACTTCAACAATTCAAATAACCTCTTCTCATATTCATCCATTGTCATGGTTCCTAACTTGAGTTTAACTCATTCATCTTTATTTCATAATAACGTTTAGATAAATATTTCTCTTGGAAATATTCTTTGAGAAGTATCTATGATATTCTCTTCTCATCAAAGTGTTTTCCTTGCTTAAGCTAATCCCATCACATGACTTCCTTTCCTTGTAAGTGGTAGGTTTCAATTCTATCTTCTACCCGTGAAAGGTAATCATGAAGTTGGAAATATTTCTTCATTTCCATCAGCCAGGCCTCAACCTCTTCTCCTTTCCTATGCTCACCATTGAAATTTGGTGGCCTGTTATTCTTGAGTTCCCCTTGTAAGATATCTTCCTCAGTCCTTCTCCTTTTACTCTGAATAGGAGACACACTTGGGATTCTCCTTGGCCCTAAAATTTCATGATTCCTTCGAGTGGATTTCCTTAGAGAATGATGGTTCCTATTCATGCTTCTTGATTTATTTCCATTGCCATGATCATCCTTTTTGATTTTGGATATGGATGCTAAAACTTGTCTAACACTAGTTTCTTTCTTGGTGCCAAAGTTATTATTGACTTGTTTGTGCAACATATTCAAGCTCTGAAGTATCTCTTCTTGAGCCTTCATAATCCTTTTATTATCAAATCTATAGCTTTGCACTTACCTATGCATGATTTTCATGGTCACAAGGTCTTTCCTATCTCTTATTCCATTTGACTTCGTCTCAACATTTCTCATGATGACATGCAAAAATATGATCTCTCCCTCATGGATGTAAGATATCTCAACATCTTCCATAATTCCAGTCCCAATATAAGAACCAAAGTTTCTTTCATGTACCTCTAAAACTACAATAAATTCCAAAAGATGAGTATAGTAATGGATCGAATGCTAGGCACTACTACATATTGAAAAATTTGCAACGACTACTTGCGACGAAAGTACCCTTTCGTCACAAAATTGAAGATAAAGAGTTGAATTTTCCAATCTTTTTATAAATCCAGCCCATGTTCATCACTCTTGCGAGGAAACCAGTTGTACGTCTCAAGAGGGATGAACGTGAAGATATTGGACTCCCATATATGTTGCAACGAACTTTGGTTATCATCACAAGAGTGATGATTCAATGATGACTGTTACACTATTTGAAAAATTCAACATTGACCGTTACACTATTTGAAAAAGTCAACATTGACCGTTACACTGTTTGACAAAGTCAACATTGACTTGGTCAACGTTCATCACTCTTGCGATGAAAACAATATCTATAATTATTTTTCAAAGTAGATATGTTGCGAAAATCTTGCTATAACAACGACTGTTCAGAAAGGGTATTTTTGTGTGGAAGAATGTCACAAAATATTAGAGGTGGGAAAAAAAGTAAAGAAGGTGAAAAGGGTGATGGTAGATTTTATTTCCCTTGCAAAAAATATTGCGCTACACGTCCCGTAAGAATTTTAATGGCAACAACTACAAAACATTGTAGGAAATATGGGCACATTGACGGGGGATCGAATGAATATTGTCCTATGGTAATTAGCTATATATTCATTATATGTTTTTATATTGTTGATTTTATATAAAATTATATATATATATATTGTTTGAATATTTGTTATACACACTAATTTTTCATGTTTGTTTGTAATTATAAAGTTAGAGTTTCTCTCTAACTTTCTGTAGAATATTGCACCAAGTAGTACTAGTAGAAATGATGTTGTACAAGCTAAGGAACATGATCAAGAAAATGATGATCTCATGGAAGAAGGTGATGGGACAAATAAAGTTAATGATCCCATGGAAGAAGATGATGAGACAAATCAAATGATCCAAGATTTGTTTGCTCACCCAGATGAGGATGGGGACAATGATGTTATTTATGATGAACCTCTATTAGAAAAGACAAATAAACGACTTTATGAAGGCTAAAGAGAAAATATTCTCTCCGTTACATTGTTGCTAGCAAACTTAAAGGTTATGAATAATTTGTCGAACACTTGTATGGAACAGATCCTAAGGTATGCAATATGTTTCATCTCATATACATAAATGTTGACTTTTTTCTATTTGTTTTTAGTGTTAATTAATGTGTAAAATAAGAAGGCAAATTTTTGTTACATTCATCAACTATTTTACCTCGCACATATCAGGATTTGCATGTCATTATGAAATACATTGGAATAATTTATCAAACTATAAATGCATGTCCTAATGATCATGTTATATATTATGGACAACATGCTTCGAAAACAGAATGCCCGTAATGTCTTATCAGTACATATCAAACTGATCAAGTAACAAAAAGGGTGCCTCAAAAGGTTCTTCATCATATTCCCATAATTCCACGTTTTCAGCGATTGTTCAGGTGTGAAATCATAGCACAATTTATGGATTACCATGCATGTAACAGAAGTGGAGATGGTGTTCATCGAATGCCTGTCGATGGTTACACATTTATGGAAATTGAGGGAAAATGGAAAGATTTCAAAGATGAACCTCATAATGCTAGGCTTTCATTGACAACTGATGATGTTAATCCATTCAGAGATCTTAGGTCTATTAACTCAGTGTGGCCTATTTTTGTTATCAACAATAACATTCCTCCTTCGATTCCAATAAAGAGGGAGCACATAATGTTGACAATGATTTTTCCATGTATTTGTTTACATTAATTTTTTGAATGTAACATTTTCATTTGTTTCATTTTTTGCATAATATCTTTTGTTTATTTATTTACTTATATATACATATCATGTTTATAGTAATTATGTGTAATTTCAAACAATTAGGTAAGTACCAAGTTAAATATATGAATGTATATATCGAGCCTCTTATCGATGAGCTACTAAAGTTATGGGATGGCATCAGTATGTATGACATATGTAAACCAATCGGGGAGAAGAAATTTAAATTCCGTGGAATACTTTTATGGATAATTCATGATGCCCCATGAATAACACATCTTTGTGGTATGTAGCATTCTATTGCTCTTTAATACTATATATATTTTTAAATATATCATACTTCATGTTTAATTTTTAAATAATCTCATCGTATAATTGACATTAATCCATATGTTGTAGGTCTTCAAACAAAGGGTAAATTTGCATGTCTAGTTTGTGGTCCTAAGATGAAGTATCGTCATTCAATTTTTTTAGGAAAGGTGGTGTTTGATGAGTATAGGAACCTCCTCCCTAAGAACCATAAGTATCGTACTACTAAAAAACATCTTTTCAATGGGAAAGAAGAGATTGGTTTAAAACCATGAAGAATGAAACCTCACATATGGAGGTTGGAATATAATATAAATCGTCAAGGTACACAATTTCTTTATGTATCGTATATGTAATGTTTTGAATTTTTATTTTAATCATTGAATTTATTTTATCGTATTTGATAATTATTGTTGTGATTTCTTTTATGCTTCATGAAGGCTGCCATCATGAAGGTATTAATAATGGGCTTCCACGAGGAATGAAATTTATCCCACTCAATTCATAAGGTTTCACTAATATGAGGAGCTAAAAATAGCTCATTTTTTTGATACAATGCATATTATGAAGAATGTAACAGAAACGTTATGGCAAATCATAGATGGTAGGAGGGATAAAGAAAAAAATGTCAAAATTTGTACTGACATTTAGGAAGCCAATCACGCAATGCGAAGTGTGATCCAATCAAATAGAGACGGAGACTGAAATAAACTTCCATGGTTATTAACAAAGAAACAAAGAAATGATCTAAAAGAGGTCATTCAAATAATTAAATTTCCCACAGGTTTTTCTTCAAACATAAATAATATCTTAACAAAGAAAGGTGAATTTGGTGGGGTAAAAACACATGATTGGCATACCTTCATTAAGGTAATATTTTTGGTATAAATATTTATATATTGGCCTTATACAAATTTTCAGTTTTTTATTTTTATTTTTTGTCTACTTTGGTGGAAACAAATAACGATTCATTTTTTTGTTATAGTATGTTCTACCGCTATCTCTCCCAAACAAATTTGACAACAACGTCAAACAAGTTANTGTGTGAAATTAAAAAGTATATACCTCCAACATTTTCCAATGCACAAGAACACTACCTCATACACCAAGTTGAGGAGATTGCAATTTGTGGACCTGTACACACAAGGTCAATGTGGATGGTGGAGAGGCACTTGAAATCATTTAAGGCTTTGGTTAGACAAAGAGAACGTATTGAGGGTTCTATGGTGGAGGGATATAAGGTATATCAATCCATGGTGTATATTAGTCAGTATCTTCCTAAATTAGCAGCTCCAACTATGCATGCAGTGGATCGGATTTGGGATGTGAAATTCATCAAAAAATTTGAAGATCATGAACACCTGTTGGGGAAAGGTAAAGTGAAAAAAATGAGAGGTAATATATTAATAATTGTGGAGATTTATATTAATACATATAAATTTTGATTTTTTGTCTATATGATCATACTCATTAATATATTAATATCTTTTATTTCATAAATTATTAATATTTACCATGGACGTTATAATTAATATTTAATATTGGTGAATTATGATTTTCTAATTCAATTGCTCAAGATTGGGATGCATTGCATTTATACATTGCAAACAATATTCATTGGATGAATTTATGGATTGAAATATGTAAACAACATCGTGGTGGTAGGTTATCATGGAAACGACTGTCTGAATTTGTTAGAGAAGCTTGTCGTAACGAATATGCCAATGTTACGCAAAGGGAAATTGATTTAACATATGGTTTGTAAGATGGACACGCAAGAAAATTCA
This sequence comes from Picea sitchensis, assembly GCA_010110895.2. Taxonomy (NCBI): domain Eukaryota; kingdom Viridiplantae; phylum Streptophyta; class Pinopsida; order Pinales; family Pinaceae; genus Picea; species Picea sitchensis. Next base: position 72,218 of record SNQJ01S0011594.1, read on the forward strand.
CCCATTTTCTTTAGCTATTTTTTATTATATTAATGTGACTACATGTTTATTGTCTTTTTTAGATACTTTCCAAGTTATATAAATATGTCAATTTATTAATTGACAATGCATATTTTACATATCTAGCATATTGTAGTTGAAACACCACAAGGCTATGTGGTGTAATGGTCGTAAATTTCACATCAAATAGTTGGATGAAACCAGGAAAACTTATGATAGTGGGATAACTATATTATTCCAGGTCACTAATGTTTCCTCTAGGAGTGACAAACATCCCTGAGAATCTAAAAATAGATATTATGGGTATTTGAACGATATACTTGAGTGTGATTTTAATTCCTTAAAATTAGTTCCAGGTGATTTATTCCGTTGATTAAAACAACGGTGTTTGAAAGAGGACATGATCGCTATGTTTTTCCAAGCCAATGTGAACATGTATTTTACTCAAATGTTCCAGGAGAGAGGGATCGGTCATTTGTTGTTATATATAATCCAAGAGGAAGACCAGTTAAGTATACTCATGTACAAGAAGAAGATGATATTGAAGAAGAAGATGATTCACTAGATTAGACAGAGCCGGAATATCATGCAGGTTCGACAGATGAAGAAGACAAAAAATATCATGATCCAGGCATAGGATACAATGCATTTCTTGATGATGATGTCGATGAAAATATGCTCGAAAATGACATTGATGACGATGATGGTATCATTAAAACTTTCAACGTCGTTTCTGAACCAGATGATGATACAGATGTTGAGTTCGATGAATAAGAAGATATATAATAAGGATGATTATACAAATGTTTTTGTAGTTTCTATGCATGAATATTACTAGGTTGCTTTCAATTATTTTCTATTTTATAGATTAGGTATTGGGGAATTTAGAGTGATTTGAGGGGGAGGGGAGGGGCCATATGAGCTTCCACCTTCACGTGGTTGGAATTGTTTAGTAGTGGATAAACTATTCTTGAAACCAAGAGAATCTCATTCATTTTTATACCATCATGATCGTAGATTTCATCATTGTTTTCATAGTATTTCATGAACGAAGTTTCGATGATACTAGACATGGGAAACAATGAGCTATGAATGGGGCCAATGTTGAAATGTTTTCAAATTGTTTCAATATGCACTGAAATTTGACATGGATAGACTATTCACATGCCTTAACGATATGGGAGGGTTTTTGGACTCAAATTTGACTCACACACCCACTTGTTTCCATCATCAATTCATCATGTAAACCATAAACCCTATTTTTCTTTCAAAGTACACAAAT
>SNQJ01S0011594.1:91685-121420 GCA_010110895.2 Picea sitchensis
ATTTGACATGGATAGACTATTCACATGCCTTAACGATATGGGAGGGTTTTTGGACTCAAATTTGACTCACACACCCACTTGTTTCCATCATCAATTCATCATGTAAACCATAAACCCTATTTTTCTTTCAAAGTACACAAATTTGTTGACACAAGTTTTAAGTTTGCATCAACCTTTCTTCATTTTTATTTCAGGTTCTACATTGTATATAAAATGTATGTGTGTCATATTTGTGATGAAAAATCCCTCTTTTTTCGTTCATTGTTGAAACAACACCATAAAAATATGTCCTTGCAGTACTATATGCGGGAACGTGTGTAATGGAGAACAAATTTTAAAAGGAACAACGAAAATACATTGTACTAGGGCTTACATGGGAAATAATGACTTGTGAATGGAGCTAAGGTTGAAATGTTTTCAAACTGTTTCTGTATGCACTGAAGTTTGACATGGATAGACTATTCACATGCCTTAATGATACGAGAGGGTTTCTGGACTCGAATTTGACTCATACACCCACTTGTTTCCAACATCAATTCATCATCATGTAAACCATAAACCCTTTTTTTCTTTCAAAGTACAAAAATATCTTGACACAAGTTTTAAGTTTGCATCAACCTTTCTTCATTTTTCTTTCAGGTTCTGTATTGTATATACAATGTATGTGTTTCATAGTTGTGATGAAAAATCCCTCTTTTTTCGTTCATTGTTTAATCAACACCATAAAAATATGTCCTTACAGTACTAAATGCGGGAATGTGTGTATTGTCGAACGAATTTTAAAAGGACAAACAAAAATACATTGTACTAGGTCTAGACATGAGAAACAATGACCTCTGAATGGGGCCAACGTTGAAAGTTTTTCAAATTGTTTATGTATGCTCTAAAATTTGACATGGATAGACTATTCTTATGCCTTAACGATATGGGAGGGTTTATGGACTCAAATTTGACTCACACACCCACTTGTTTCCATCATCAATTCATCATCATGTAAACCATAAACCCTATTTTTCTTTCAAAGTAAACAAATAGCTTGACACAAGTTTTAAGTTTGCATCAAACTTTCTTCATTTTTCTTTTAGGTTATGCATTGTATATACAATGCATGTGTGTCATAGTTGTGATGAAAAATCCCTCTTTTTTTATTCATTGTTTAATAAACACCATAAAAATATGCCCTTGCAGTACTGGATGCAAGAACATGTGTATTTTCGAACGAATTTTAAAAGGAACAAAGAAAAGACAATGTACTAGGACTAGACATGGGAAACAATGACCTATGAATTGGGCCAACATTGAATTTTTTTCGAATTGTTTCTATATGCACTAAAACTTGACATGGATAGACTATTCACATGCTTTAATGATACAGGAGGGTTTCTGGAGTCAAATTTGACTCAAACACCCACTTGTTTCCATCATCAATCCATCATCATGTAAACTATAAACCCTATTTTTCCTTCAAAGTAAACAAATAACTTGACACAAGTTTTAAGTTTGCATCATCCTTTCTTCATTTTTCTTTCAGGTTCTGCATTGTATATACAATGTATGGGTGTCATAGTTGTGATGAAAAATCCCTCGTTTTTCGTTCATTATTTAATCAACACCATACAAATATGTCCTTGCAGTACAATATGCGGGAACATGTGTACTGTCGAACGAATTTTAAATCGAACAATGAAAATACATTGTAGTATGACTAGACATGGGCAACAATGACTTGCGAATGGGGCCAACGTTGAAATTATTTCAAATTGTTTCTGTATACACTGAAATTTGACATGGATAGACTATTCATACGCCTTAACGATATGGGGGGGTTTCAAGACTCAAATTTGACTCACGCACACACTTGTTTCCATCATCATGTAAACCATAAAGCCTATTTTGCTTTCAAAGTACACAAATATCTTGACACAAGTTTTAACTTTGCATCAAACTTTCTTCATTTTTATTTTAGGTTCTCCATTGTATATACAATGTATGTGTGTCATAGTTTTGATGAAAAATCCCTCTTTTTTCCTTCATTGTTTAATCAACACCATAAAAATATGTCCTTACAGTACTAGATGTAGGAACGTGTGTACTGTCGAACGAATTTTAAAAGGAACAATGCAAATACATTGTACTAGGACTTGACATGGGCAACAATGACCTGCGAATGGGGCCAACGTTGATTTTTTTTCAAATTGTTTATGTATGCACTAAAATTTGACATGGATAGACTATTCACATTCCTTAATGATAAGGGAGGGTTTCTGGACTCAAATTTGACTCACACACCCACTTGTTTCCATCATCAATTCATCATCATGTAAACCATAAACCCTATTTTTGTTTCAAAGTACACAAATATCTTGACACAAGCTTTAAGTTTGCATCATCCTTTCTTCATTTTGCTTTCAAGATCTGCATTGTATATACAATGTATGTGTGTCATAGTTGTGATGAAAAATCCCTCTTTTTCCATTCATTGTTTAACAAACACCATAAAAATATGTCGTTGCAGTACTAGATGTGGTAACATGTGTACTGTCGAATGCATTTGAAAAGGAACAATGAAATGATAGTGTACTAGGACTAGACATGGGAGACAGTGACCTATGAATGGGGCCAATGTTGAAATTTTTTCAAACTGTTTCTTTATGCACTGAAATTTCAAATTGATAGAATATTCACATGCCTTAATGATATGGGAGGGTTTCTGAACTCAAATTTGACTCACACACCCACTTGTTTCCATCATCAACTCATCATCATGTAAACCATAAACCTTATTTTTCTTTCAAAGTACACAAATAGCTTGACACAAGTTTTAAGTTTGCATCAACCTTTCTTCATTTTTCTTTCAGGTTCTACATTGTACATACAATGTATGTGTGTGATAATTGTGATGATAAATACCTCTTTTTTCATTCATTGTTTAATCAACACCACAAAAATATGTCCTTGCAGTACTAGATGCGGGAACATGTGTACTGCCGAATGAATTTTAAAAGGAACAACGAAAATATAGTGTACTAGGACTAGACATGGGAAACAGTGACCTGTGAATGGGGCCATCATCGAAATGTTTTAAAACTCTTTCTGTATGCACTGAAATTTGACATGGATTGTCTATTCACATGACTTAACGATATGGGAGGGTTTCTAGACTCAAATTTGACTCACACACCCACTTGCTTCCATCATCAATTCATCATCATGTAAACCATAAACCCTATTTTTCTTTCAAAGTATACAAATAGCTTGACACAAGTTTTAAGTTTTCATCTGCCTTTCTTCATTTTTCTTTCAGGTTCTGCATTGTATATACAATGTATGTGTGTCATAGTTTTGATGAAAAATCCCTCTTTTTTTGTTCATTGTTTAATCAACACCATAAAAATATGTCCTTGCAGTACTACATGCGGGAACGTGTGTACTATCAAACAAATTTTAAAAGGAAAAATGAAAAGAAAGTGTACTAGGACTAGACATGGGAAACAATGACCTGTGAATGGGGCCAACATTGAAATTTTTTCAAACTGATTATGTATGCACTGAAATTTGACATGGATATATTATTCGCATGCCTTAACGATATGGGAGGGTTTCTGGACTTAAATTCGACTCACACACCCACTTGTTTGCATCATCAATTCATCATCATGTAAACCATAAACCCTATTTTTATTTCAAAGTACACAAATAGATTGACACAAGTTTTAAGTTTGCATCATCCTTTCTTCATTTTTCTTTCATGTTCTCCATTGTATATACAATGTATGTGTGTCATAGTTGTGATGAAAAATCCCTATTTTTTCATTCATTGTTAATCAACACCATAAAAATATGTCCTTGCAGTACTAGATGCAGGAACGTGTGTATTATCGAATGAATTTTAAAAGGAACAACGCAAAGATAGTGTACAATGAATAGACACAGGAACAATGACCTGTGAATGGGGCCAACGTTGAAATTTTTTCAAACTATTTATGTATGCACTGAAATTTTACATGGATAGACTATTCAAATGGCTTAATTATATGGGAGGGTTTCTGGACTCAAATTTGACTCACACACCCACTGGTTTCCATCATCAATTCATCATCATGTAAACCATAAAAAGTATTTTTCATTCAAAGTACACAAATATCTTGACACAAGTTTTAAGTTTGCATCAACCTTTCTTCATTTTTCTTTCAGGCTCTTCATTGTATATATAATGTATGCGAGTCATATTTGTGATGAAAAATCCCTCTGTTTTTGTTCATTGTTTAATAAACACCATAAAAATATGTCCTTGAGCTACTAGATGTGGGAACGTGTGTACTATTGTTACACATTATTTTGGTCACCCAAGTGATCCAATGAAAACATGTGTTCATGTTCCCCAAAAAGATAAAAGAGTCTTTCTCCATGAAGAGAGTAATTTTCTTTTCTTTCTCAAAAACCCTATTAAAGAAGGTCGTCGCACCCTGCAATATGCATAGGGTGGAAGATGCCTGATCGTCACATCCTTCTCTAGAGATAGAATGTAACGTCTCCATAGGATGCCTTATACCTAGGGTGAGACGATGATAAAAGCTAAGGAAAAGAAAAAATTCACAAATGTTCTAGAAGGGGATCTTCTAGAAGGTAAGGTGGCCTTCGAACGGTTTGGATCTTACTCACTTTTATGATTTGGTGGGATCGTCCTAATATCCTCATCCATCTCTCTTTCACACTATATAAAGAGAGATCTCTCATGGAAAAGGCTAAGGTTTAATAGGCTAAGATTTGTATGGAGAGTTCTACTTCCTCTTGAGAGCTTTGCTTTAGTTCTACAAGCTACATGGTGGTTCTTCTTCATTCAAAGGATTTGGAGAAAAGGTGTGTGTGTTGGAGCAAAGGGCCATCAAAAGGGGACCTTGAAACATCAAGGCTTTGGTTGTATTCTCCACTTTCCATTTAATATGATACAACGATATGTTTCTTTCCCATAAAACTAGTCTTGTTTTATTGTATAATTCCTTGATCACATACATAGGTTCTTGTTGAGTATATTGTATTGCTTTCACTTTGGTTGGCTTGTGTTCCCTTGCAGGTTCAATATCACAGGAGAATTGGAATGGATCTAGGATGGAAATGGAAAGAGGAAATGACATTTAAAAGTATGTTGTCTATCTCTTGTTAAGTTAGTAAACTCAATAATTAGAGCCTAGGGAAAGTCCCATATTCTGTTCTATTTTGTTCTAGTTTCCAGTGGAATCTAGGGAGATCTGTTTATGTCTGCATTTACCGATTAATCCAATAAAAAAATTGGTGAACATACTAGGGATATGACTTTCTTTTGGTTTTTTCTTCTTATTTTTTTTTAGCCTACCTTCTTCTGATTAAATTTGTTCTCTCAGTCCGTGGGTGATCCATTTGGATTCCCTGGGTCTGTAAGTTCAATTAGATTTTTTTCCTTTCTCCCGTTTTTCCCTTAGTTAAAGAGATCGTCGCACTATACTATATAGAAATCCTGCAATGACCCTTTGACGTCACACTCTTCTTGTGAAAATGAGTGCGTCAACGTCGCACTGTGCTCTATTGGTAGCCTGTGACGACCTTAGCTCGTCGCACTGTACTCCACTGTCAGCCTGCGACGATTCTTGTAGGATTTGTTGGAGTGAGCCAAATTTTCTTTTTCCACCCAGTTTTCCCTTAGTTGCCTAGGGTGAGATTTTGATACTAGTGTTTGATTGATTTATGAGTTGAAAACTTGCGTTTGATTGGTTTTCAGGGATTGCAATTCTTTCTTTGTACTTTTGCAACTTTTTTCTTTTGATCTTTGTCATAAGGATATAATCTCTGGATCTTGATCTAAGTGCTTGTTTGACAAAGGGTCTTTGATTTGTTTGAGGTTTTGGATTGATTCTACTTTCCATATTTTTTGTTGATTGAAAGACATTTTTGTTTGCATTTAACAAAAGGCTTTCCTATCTTTTTCATTTCTTGTATTGAGAGTGTGTTAATTTTCTTGGATTACGCTTTCCTTTCATCATTACATATCTGATTTGATTTAGGAAAGGAAGAACTAAACTCATTTATTCTTTTTAGTAATCTTTCATAAGAAAATTATTGCATTCAAAATACATGATTAAGAGATAATTTTTTATTTTTTAGTTCATGCTTGTTTGGGATTTTGTTCATTAAAGAATTGAGAAATTGTATTTCATAGCTTTTGTACTTCAAAAGAAATACCTTCTCCCTACTGTAATTAGAGTTCATTGAATTGAAAGATTGCACATTCATATCTTCTTTCATTTTATTTGGTCAAGGTCACAACATCATCAATTTCATTCCCGTCTCCATTTTGAGTAAACAACATCCTTTAAAATACAACATAATTTTAAAATGTATTAGCAACTTTTATTTTCTAGGAATTCTTTTCACCAACATTAGCTAGGATAGTGCTTTGGAATAGGTTCTAAGGCACACTCTCCAAATCATCAAAACACAAAATAATATCTTTTGATAGGGAGATTTCAAATCCAATTGCTACATTTTGTCCTGGGAATCCCTTCTAACACAAAGGTCAATCATGAGGTTGCATTAGGACTGACAGAGTTACTCACTCTTCTTTGTTGGTCTTAATGTAGAGAGTGTGTGTATTATTGGGCGTAACTTGAGAGTATACCCACGATTATGTGTGGGAGCTTATCGAGTTGATTTTGGGCTAGATACCCTACCTTTGCACGTGGATCGGAATGTCAACTGTTTCCCCAGGCATCATTGTTTTAGTTGGTAACCTTAGTATCCTATCTCTTTAGGGTCTTTACATGAGGTGACTGTGGAGGGGCAAGTCTTCACGGTACCTAGAATCGACGTTGGCCAGAATCACTCGGGCTCCTTGGAGGGTATACCCACGATTATGTGTGGGAGCTTGCACCAGGGTGTAAGTCCATTAAGAAGGTCATCAAGGTAACTTTTCCACCCGCTTTATCCTAGCCCATTCTTGTCTTGATTTCACGACATTGGATTTCATCACCAACTAGTGACTTCGAAATAAGAAGGTTTGTTTGCTTGGTTTGATTTGTAGATTTTGTTAGTGAGTGTTGTTTGTTTCTCTAGTTGGCCATACATTTGTTTCGTTCTTTATTTGGTTTGGCCAACATCAGCCTTCTTCGTTCATGTAGGATGCAAGGGATACCTCCGAAAGATCCGAAAGGTTACCTCACTTTGCTTCCTAACTCACCAGAGGGATCTCCTGAGGGAGCAGTCAATAACAAAGTAGCCTCATAGGTTGGAATTTCTCACTCTTTAGAGGGATTCTAAATTGTTTTGGATTCTTTATAGGAATTCAGACTTCCCCCAAATCCATTATTAACTATTAGACAAGACACACATTTTCTCCTGATGAACTCATCAGGAGAAATTGTTGTTGTTGAGAATAATGAAGTACCTACTGGACCTAACGTAGGATCTGGAGTAGACGATACACTTTTTCAAAGTGCATCATTTAGAACCCCAACTCACACTGTTGTAATTTTTAATCCTAGCTTCGCCCCTTCTTTAGTACGCGATATTTATGGCGCTCTAGGAATGAGTTCTAATCAACCTGTGCCATAAAAAATACCTGAGATGTTTGTTACCTATATGGTGCCTTTAGATCATTTTACTGGCATAGCCAATAATGTTGCCACTGTTTCAGACCAATTGTTGGTTGGTTCTCACTCAATTATTCCTCCCCAGATGGCCCATTCTACTATGGTCCCACAAGCTACGATTGTTTCTACCGGAAATGTGGTTATCACTCAAGCTCTTATTGGAACACCACTTCTTCTTAGACCAAATCTGTCACTTCCCACTGGGTATAATTCTTTGAATACTTCCATTTCTATTCCTGCCCATAATCCATCTAGAGGGTATAGACTTTTTGTTCCTCATGGGTATAATGTTGCTAGTCAGTTTGTTCCTACACCTACCCAGGTTCTCTCCGGAGGGCCTTACGTTCCTCCTCCACCTTTTTTGGGGGGATCTAATCATCTTGGCCCTAGTGGCTCCAATACAGTTGGAGGCATCAATCATTATGTCACTTCTGGTTTTCAGATTCCTGTTGGAGGTCAACCTCAAGTTGGGGGGAAACCTCAATTTGTGGGGCAACCTTAGATTTGGGGACAACCTCAACTTGGGGGGAAACCTGAAGTTGGAGGCCATAACCTAGTTTATGGAAAAAATATACATGTGTTACAATCTCAACATTGGAATATTCCTTTCCAATGGAATCAACAACCATCTGGGGGGAAACATCCTCAAGTTAATTATTTTGTACCCCCTAATCTCGGTCAACTGTATCCAGGTTCTATGAATCCTAACTGAGGTCAAAATTTTCATTCTAATGTTCCTTTCCAGGGGAACACACCTAATATTAATCAAAACCCTCCACAACCGAATCTGTCAGGATCTTCTAACTATCTACAGACTGCTTATGGTCCTATTGGTATACCTATGAGACTTCCTCCTCAAAACTACCAGTTTCCTCAAGTGAACAAATAATTGCCTTTTGTAGCCACTTTGGATTTATCAGATTTATCTAGGATTTTGAATGATCCTATATTTCATTCTCCTTATTGGCTCGTCATACCGGCCAAGTTACCGTCTAACATTCCTAAGTTTGATGGTCGATCGGGAGAAGACCCAAATAATCACGTCATGACTTTCCATATTTGGTGTTCATCCAACTCATTGATAGATGACTCCATAAGATTATGAATTTTCCAATGAACTCTCATTGGTTTGACAACAAAATGGTACATTGAGTTACCGCAAGGATTCTTTAAAAAATTTAATACCTTATCCATGGCCTTCTTAACACATTACCATTTGCCAATTCGATATGAGACAGTAACCGAAATTTTGATTTCTTTTAAACAATCCTCTTCCACTCATATTTTTGATCATATCCATGAGTGGAGAAGGAGAATATGCTTAATCAAAGTTCCCCTTCCCAATCAACTGTTGGCTGAGTGGTTTACCAAATCACTCATTGGGCCCATAGCTCGTGATGTGGCCATGGGTGGTGTCGTCACTGAAGAGCAGGCGATTAGTCATGCTCAATATCTAGATCTCGTGTATTCACAAACGAGTACACTTTACGACTTGATCCCTGACGCTCCTCATCCTTCCACGAACCCTAATCCAACACCTCTAGTAGCTTCTTATGTTGTTGATGGTGTGATTTGCACCTTTCATGCTGAGACTCAGTCTACACATGAAGGTCATACCAATTCCAAGTCTACCACTTCTAATGTACAAAATACTCTTGCTCCTATTCCTTCTTCCGGTAAAACTTCTGAAGTTAATTCGGTTCAATCTACACCTACCGGTAAAAATCAAAATAAAAAGAAGGGGATGGGTAAGAATAAGGAGGAAAAAAATACTATTCAACAATATGAGAAACACAAAATGAAACCCATTGATGAGAAAGATAAACGTAAACCTCTTTATCCTTTCCTTATTTGTGGTGACGATCATTATACGAAAGATTTTCCATGATACGCTGAGGTTACTAAGTTCTTGCATGGAACCAGGAAGCCTTCTACACCTTCTGTCTTGTCACAACCATTTCCTTCTCAACAGCCAGCCCAATTGGTCATTCATGACCAACCCTCTCCTTCTACCTCATCTTATGTCCTTATGTGTACTGGTGACCCCAAGAAGAACGAAGTTGCAGTCGCAACTCGAGCCAAATATTATTCTCCTTCGAAAGAGAAGGTTGATGATTTACCACCTATGTTGATTCAACATCCTCCCCCAAATTAACCTCCAAACGTTCGTCTTCATCTCGAATGACTAGGACTAGATACAATTCTTCATCCTCCTCCCAAGGGCATTGTTCAAAAGTCGTCATTTAATCCTCACACACGTGCTTCCCAAAACTACATCATTGTAGAAGACCTTGCATAAGCACCCTCTACAATGTCGGCTCTCGAAGTCCTTCAAAGTTGTCCTACTCAACAAAAGGCATTGTTAATTGGTATTGGTGGAATTGATCCTACTAATACTAATTTGATTATCTTTGACTTGGAAGATCATATTCCAAGACTTCCTCCTCAATTAGTGTTTCAGATCCAAGTTGTTGTTGAAAACAAGAATATCTGTAGAACCATTATTGATTAAGGAGCCTCGACTTGTGTTATGTTCGTTACTTGTTGGAAAGTTATTGGCTCTCCTACCCTTATCGAGTCACACAATACTCTGAAGGCCTTCAATGGTATATGTTTTAAACCTTATGTGTTTCTTCCTTTGTTGTCTATTACGTTAGAAGGAAAATCAGTCAATGTCAAGGTTGAGGTCTTTGATGCACCTCTTGATTATAACCTTCTACTTGGCTGTAGCTGGATTGATTCCATGTGCGTAGTTGTGTCTACTCGTTTCCATGTGGTACATTATCTGCACCAAGGAAAGGTCGTTATTGTCGACCAAATGGCCTTCTTTAATTCCGATTCTCGTACTAGAAACATACCTTTTATCTCAAAGACACCTCCCGGTTATGAGAATGTCGGCATGGGTCTTTTAAAAGATTCAACTTTGATGGGTACTTTTCCTATTCCAGCTCCTGATATTCCTCCTACTTTTGTTGCTTCGATTAATATGATATCAACCATTGTTCGTGAAACGCTTGAGTCTTATGACCCGTGGATAGTACCTAACTCTGGTGATTATCTCTGTTACAATGACAAGATGCCTTTAAGTCTGGTTGAATTATCTTATCAAGCTATTCAATCGACAAATCCTTCTCCTTCTTCTCTCTATGATACATCTCCCGATATGTTTCACGTGATATTTCCTACTGATGAGATGATCATGTTAGTCATATCTATGGAAGATACTCCATGGGTCGATGGGCATCATCATTCTATCCTCTTCCTAGAACATGATACCATAGAGAGTTACCAACGGATTTCGACTTCCTCGACTGTTGTTGTTATTTATTTTGTTACTGAGTCAACACATGATGTTTTGTATGAAGGGAACATGAGTAACATTTCACCTATTGTTCCTCTTGACATATCGATTAAACCCAGAGTCATGGAAAATGTTCATATCGGCGCCTCGTGTTCTACTGATGAGGTTTGCACTTATAAATCCCTTTTTCTAGAATTTCGTGACGTTTTTGCCTGGAGTTATGAAGAAATGCCAAGTATTGATCCTGATATTGTTGTGCGTGATATTAAGACTTATCCAGAAGCTAAACCCATTTGGCAGAGACTTCGCCAAGTACAACCACGCAAAGCCGCTGCTATCAAGCTTGAAGTTGAAAAACTTCTTAAAGTTGGCTTTGTCTATCCTATGGCTTTGACTGATTGGGTATCTAATCTTGTTCTGATAAATAAAAAAGAAGGCATGATCCGCGTTTGTGTAGATTATAGGGATATAAATAAAGCTTGTCCTAAGGACAATTATACAACCCCTTTCGTTGACCAGATTGTTGACAATTGTGCCAAGAGAAAAATCTTCTCCTTGATGGATGGTTTCTCCGACTATAATCAAATCAATATTTTACCAACAGATCAACACAAGACTGCTTTTATTTTACCTTGGGAAACCTTTGCCTACCAGAAACTACCCTTTGGTCTCAAAAATGTTGGTTCAACTTTTCAACGCGCCATGTCTTACACTTTTCATGATATTAAGAACATTGTACAACCCTATCTAGACAATATACCAGTGCATTCCATGCGTTGTCAAGATCACCCGACACATTTACGGACCATTTTCCTACACTGTCATTATTATTGCATACATTTGAATCCACATAAATGTATTTTTTTGGTGGAATCCAACCGAATTATCGGTTTTATTGTGCCTATACATGGGATTCAGGTAGACCCCTTAAAGGTTGAGGCTATTCTTAATCTACGTCCTCCTTCCACACTACGCCAACTCCAAAGTTTGCAAGGGAAGGGAAAGTTTTTGCATTGATTCATTCCCAATTACACTGAATTAATGAAAGGATTCACTCGAATCCTCAAGAAAGGTTACGATTTTTTATGGGACGATACTACAAACAAAGCCTTTGAATCTTTGAAAATCACCTTAACCTGTAATCCTCTTTTGTTTCCCCCTAACTATAGACGAGATTATTTCCTGTACTTAGCTTCTTCGGACTCTACCATTGCTAAGGTTTTAGTCCAAGAGGATGATTCACACTATGAACATGTGATATACTATTTGAGTTGGAGTCTCATGAATACCGAAACCAAATACTTACATGTGGAGAAGCTATCCTTGGAAGTTGTTCAAGTTGTTCAACGTTTTCATCACTACATCTTATTACGTAGAACCACAATCATTTTCGATTGCAACCCCATGCAACATATCCTTACCTGACAATTGTTGGGGGGAAAGTAATCCAAATGGATATTTATTCTCCAGGAGTTTGACTTGGAGTTTGAATGTGCCAAGTCAAATAATTATTTGGTTTTTGTTGAATTAATATGTGACCTTCCCTCTACTGAGACAAAAAATGTGGCAGATGATTCTTTACCTAACGAATCCCTCTTTCTGATCAATTCTGATGAGGTATGGTACAGATATATTATCATCTATCTCCAGACTCAAAATTTTCATCCCGATCTCTCTAGTATAGATCATTGTCGTATACGATATCAAGCTCATCAATACATCATTCTTGGTGATACTCTTTACTGCCGTGGTATTGATTCCATATTTCGACGATGTCTCACCTACAATGAAGCTGAGAAAGATTTGAATGAATGTCACTCTGGAGCATATGGCAGTCATATGTTTGGGTATGCCACTACCCAAAATATCTTACGAGGTGGTTATTTTTGGCCTTTGTTGTTTAAATATTTCATTATTGTCGTCCAAAAATGCCATACTTATCAAACTTACAACAATAAGATCCAATCTCACCCTGATCCTCTTCACCCTGTGATTTTCGTTGTTCCATTCACCAAATGGGGCATTGACTTCATGACATGTAACACTCACTCAACTGAGGGGCATGGATACATTATTGTAGTTGTGGATTATTTCACTAAATGGGCTGAGGCGATGCCTACATTTGATAACACCAGGAAAACTGCAGTGTTGTTCATATTCAATCATATAATTACTAGATTTTGTGTCCCTCAAGCCATCATTACTAATCACGGTAGTCATTTTCATAATTTTATGATGTTTGAACTTACTGAAAAGTTGGGTCTTCGCCATGAAAACTCAACCCCTATTATCCGAAGGCCAATGGCTAGGTTGAAGCAATTAAAAAAGTTCTGACTACTATGCTTCGATGGATGGTAGGAATTAATAAGTCAAATTGGCACATGATGTTGTTCTCAACATTATGGGCCTATTGGACATCCGTTAAGTCTTCCATGACATTCACACCTTTTCAGTTAGTTTATGGTATCGAATCGATTTTTTCGATTGAATGTAAAATCCCATCTTTGAAACTAGCTGTCGAAATTGTCCCTAACACCTCTGTTGAAGAGGAAAGTATTTTATATTTGATGCAATTAGATGAAACCCATTGTGATGCTTCCTTAGTTATTGAAACTCAGAAAAAATGTGTTAAATTCCAATATGACAAGCATGTCAAGCCACTTGTTTTTTTTTAAGGTGATCTAGTTCTTCTTTACGAGGAAGATCGTGATCTTCTAGGGGCCGGTAAATTTGAGCCCATGTGGCAGGGTCCTTATATTGTGAAATGAGTGTTGGAGAAGGGAGATTATGAGCTGGTAGATTATGATGGAGTTCCTTTGAGTGAACCCAGAAATGGGCTTTACTTGAAGAAGTACTATGCTTAAATCATTTTTGCATGTGTGGTGTGTATTTTTAGTGTATCATACTCTTGTGTGCTTTTTCATTGTTTGGTGCCACCTTTCGACTTCTTACCTTGCATTGTGTTTGGTTTCTAGATGTCGATGCCTTCACTACCCTACATTGGCTTCGATGATGGCACTAGTCACAATAATAAAAACTTAGCATTTGTTGCTTGGGAAATATATGCACCTACGAATGAATTGATCAATCTACATGGTGTTTGCCTTGGTCATGCAACCAACAATATCGCATAATACAGTGCAGTTATCGAGTTATTGGCTGACGTTGTTTCACTTGGAATCCTCCATCTTATTGTACGACTAGATTCACATTTAGTAGTCTTACAATTCAATAATGTTTATTCTATCCAGAGTCCTACTTTGTTAAGGGTATATTTATGAATTTGCCTCTTGGAACGTCATTTTGATTACATTGAATATAAACACATTCCTAGATGTCTAGATACATTAACAGATGCATTGGCTAATTATGTGTTAGACAAACATTTGATACATTTATAAAATCCAATCACATTTTTGTACATAAAACAAGTAAGCTGGTAGGAGCCTCATATTAATAATGATAAAATTTTACAAAAAATGTTTTTGTCCGAACACCAAAGTATCAAAAATCTGAAGCACATGGCTTCATATACAATAGAGCATCAAGGATGTTGCTCGCTATAACACGCAATTTCCCATACTACTCTACAGAGCAGTCGACCGATGGATGCAGACACACCCACTGTATGGTGTTGATAATGCCTAGGAATATCATCTATAGAGGCATATGGGATGTTCATTGTGAGCCCCTCCAGATTTTGTTCTATGGTATTGAAGTCAGCATAAGCTACTCCTACTATGACACCTCTCTCCCTTTGCCTATGGATAGGGGATGAACCTAGAGGATGATAAGGTCCCACATATGCATCATCAAAGAGCACTCGATTAGTCATTGGATAAACAACACAAAAAACATCTTATATCTTTAAAAATAACAAAAACATGATATAAACAAAATTTCCTTCTTACCTATGTCCCCCCATTGGGAAACTTCAGGAAGAGATAGGTCTGGATCTCCACAGAAGTCTAGCCCGACATATGCATAATCATTGACCATGAGCATTTGGGTCCTCAACCATTCAAAGAAGACATTGTTATACTTAACGATGGGACCAGCTGCATGTTGGGCCATGAGGTCTACCCACCTCTTTGTTCTCGGATCCTGTGGAGCAGGTATACCCCACTCTATCTGCAAGCATAAAACTGGGACCACTCTAGGAAGAAGGATACCAAAATCGAACCGTATCTGAATTGTTTCAATCCACCACATCTACACTTGGTAAGTTTTTTCTTCATACTTTTAAGAACCCCTTCGCGCACCAGTTGAAGACTCGGGGCTCCATACATTCCAATGCATACTGAAAATAGCTCTGCAGAGCCATGTGGGGAGTTGCACTCCCTACCATGCACATGATAGTATAGAAGATAATCCAGAGAGGCAAGTCTCATACATCCCTGATAGAAACCTTACCGCTATGTTTCTGGGTACCCGACACACAATGTTCACTGATGTAGTGGTTCATAGGCTCACTGCCACCCCTACTTCCTATAAGTTTCACCTGTGATCCACAACGAGACAATCTTGTTAGGAAATATATATCCTCGATATATATGGTAAGTGTGTGGGCACTCAAGTAGTCTCAGTTGGGTCCTCATACCCAAGATCTTGAAGAATTTCAACAACCTAGACTGTCGGAGGGCCATAAATATTCTCGGGTCATTCTCGACGAAGTAATCTTCTTCCCAGTGCTCTCTCTCGCGCCATTCCAACATATTGACTGTGGAAGGCCTTCCAAGGAACCATAAAAAGAAGTTAGCAACATAATTTTCTTTCTTGGGGGTTTTCCCTTGTTGGGATCATCTTTCAAAATTTTGGGTTGCGGTCGTCGTAGGCCTATGCATTCACACAATGCATTGTCATCTCAGGCTAGCTATAGGGCCACCTGCGATGATCCTAGATCATCGCAGGTCCCGATATAGGGCACCTGCGAAGAATGCAATGCATGGGTAACCTCAAAAAATCAAACCAAAAGCACATTTTCAACCAATGAAAATCAATTTTTAATCCATGAAAATATGGAGGAGATGAAGATTACCTTTCCTGCGGAGACGATTCTTGAAATGATCAGCCATGCACTCCACAATTCGCAGTTGAAAATCGAAGTAAAAAGAGGGTTTGGATCAATGTTTGGGTGAAATTACAAATGAAATAGTGAAATGTGGTTTTTTACCTATTTTATTGATTTTTATTACTTTTCATTTGTATATTATATATTTCATCCAAGTCCTAAAGTCCTAACAACTTTACAAGTGGTTGATTTTTGCAGATGGAAAAGTCTAGAGGTGAAATGTTGGAACAAAGTTCCACTTTTTTGGTTTGTTTTTATATATTTGTCGCATGTACAAATCTTTTTAGGGTTTTTCAGAAAAAAATCTGAGCAGAGTCTTGGTTCTTTCTCACACTCGTGAAACCATGAGAATGTAATCAAGTAGTCTTTTGTCATTTTTTTGAACTTGTAATGGTGACATGAAAAACAAAACCTATGGAGTATCCTTTAAGATCTTTTCATTCTCCCTAAACATGAAAAGATTGTCGAGTGACCTTGTTCTTTTCACTTTAGTAAAAGTATTTGAAGAAAACATCTGATGAGTGGTATATTATCACTTTTTTAGTCTCGTTAGATTAATTTACAAAAAAGGACTTGATGGAGTTCTGTTTAAGTGTTTTTCAGACTCTCTAAAATTGAAAAACCTCTGAGTTTTCTCTCTTTGGACTCATTAAACAAACATTGAAAGACCCATATGGGATCAAACCACTCCTTCTTAGGTTTCGTTAAACATACTTTGAGGGACTCGTCCAAAGGATGAGCTTACATCAACAAGCATATGTTATCCTCCTCAAGATTGTGTAAAATTAAAGAGGTACTCGCCAGAAATGGTGGGGGGGGAATTAGGAAAGAAATGTGTCTCTGTATTTGTGTTAGTGGAAGTAATAGTCGCTCTTGAACATGACACCCCCCTTCATCATTGTATCAGGTTTGGGAAATTCATTTTTCTCCCATTTGACCATCCACAAATTAATATGTTGGGTCCTCCTTGATTCAACGCTTCCAATACCATTGTCATGTCATTCATATGTTCAAGAGAAGTCCAACCTAAACAAGCCTTCTATTGAGTCGGCCATTTGCAGTTATAAATTTTCTACCATGTCGGACTTCCCTGTGTCAGTTTAGAATCATTTCATACTCTGATCTACCTCAAATCTATTACATATTTCATGTCATTGATGGGGTATACATTAAGGCCCTCCTGTGGTGAGTCTTTTCCTGTCGAATTCAACACATTATCCGGGAATAAGACTTAGAAATCATTCAGTATCTTAGAACCTGCATGCCTCAATGGCAGGTTTCTTCTCTTTCAACAATGGATTAACATCATTGACCCCTGATTGGAAGATTCCATCGAGTATTTGACTTCAACTCATTTATTCACATTTGTGGTTTGTACTGGGGTACCTTGGGATTTATTGACACCAATGGTGATTCCCCTCGCAATTGTTAATGGTTTTCATTAATGACCGATAATCAAGTGGTTTCTACCATGTTCGACTTCAACACCTGTAATCAAATGGATAGATTCGTACTTAGATACGATGGAAATGAAGACCCTGGATCTTATCATTTTGGTCCAGGTTGCGATGGAGTATTCATGATTTTTATTAACACATTGATCCACTTTGTATGGCTCGTGGATATGTCCGAATTCGATTCCTTTTAGAGGATAGATCCACAGCGTGTTCTTGGTGGCTATGGTGATTCATAATGACATGGATCCATAGTGTATATTTAGTGGCCATGAATCACTTGACATTTTTGTAATCTGAGTATGGGAATTCCTACTTCAAACGATGATATATTATTATGCAGACGCTTGATTGTTTGCAGGTTCCCGATCGGTGCGCTTCTTGTTCCACACACACATTCTACAAAGTATTTTAGCTGTCATGAGTTCCATATTCATACTTTGGGGGGAATTCTGTTACACATTATTTTGGTCACCCAAATGATCCATTGACAACATGTGTTCATGTTCCATGAAAAGATAAAAGAGTCTTTCTCCATGAAGAGAGTGATTTTCTTTTCTTTCTCAAAAACCCTATTAAAGAAGGTCATCACACCCTTCAATATGCATAGGGTACGATGATTCCTAATCGTCGCATCCTTCTCTAGAGTTATACTGTGACATCTCCTCGTGCTACCTTATACCAAGGGTGTGACAATGCTAAAATCTAAGGAAAATACAAACTTCATGAATGTTCTAGAAGGTGAGGTGGCCTCCGAACGGTTTGGATCTTACTCACTTTTCTAATTTTGTGGGATCATCCTAATCTCCTCATCCATATTTTTTTCACACTATATAAAGAGAGATCTCTCATGGAAAAGGATAAGGTTGAATAGGCTAAGATTTGTATGGAGAGTTCTACTTCCTCTTGAGAGCTTTGCTTTAGTTCTACAAGATACATGGTGGATGTTCTTCATTCAAAGGATTTGGAACAAAGGCGTATGTGTTGGAGAAAAGGGCCATTGAAAGGGGACCTTGCAACATCAAGGCTTTGGTTGTATTCTCCACTTTCCATTTAATATGATACAACGATATGTTTCTTTCCCATAAAACTAGTCTTGTTTTATTGTATGATTCCTTGATCACATACATAGGTTCTTCTTGAGTATATTACGTTGCTTTCACTTTGGTTGGCTTGTGTTCGCTTGTAGGTTAAATATCACAAGAGAATTGGAATGGATCTAGGATGGAAATAGAAAGAGGAAACAACATTTAAAAGGTATGTTGTTTATCTCTTATTAAGTTAGTAAACTCAATAATTAGAGCCTAGGGAAAGTCCCATATTCTGTTCTGTTTTGTTCTAGTTTCCATTGGAATCTAGGGAGATCTGTTTATGTCTGCATTTATCGATTAATCCAATAACAATTGTCGAGTGAATTTTAAAAGGAACAATGAAAAGAAAGTGTACTAGGACTAGACATGGGCAACAATGACCTATGAATGAGGCCAACGTTGAAATTTTTTCAAACTGTTTCTGTATGCATTGAAATTTGACATGGATAGACTATTTGAATGCCTTAATGATATGGGAGGTTTTATGGACTCAAATTTGAATCACACACCCACTTGTTCCCATCATCAATTAATCATCATGAAAACCATAAACCCTTTTTTTCTTTCAAAGTACACAAATAGCTTGACACAAGTTTTAATTTTGCATCAACCTTTCTTCATTTTTATTTCAGGTTGTCCATTGTATATACAATGTATGTGTTGATTAAGGTTGATTTTCATTGATGTCAACCCTTGAAGAAAGTCTGGTAGAAAATTCCAGTAGCACAAAGGTTTGGGTAATGGAACCAAGTTTGTTTGATGTAAAGATGAATCATTATTGTCTTGTCATGGTTGATAAGAAGTACAAATGGATAAACTCCAAAGTGGTCCCCTTATGGTGAAAGTCCTCACGGGAAGACGCTTTGCAGATTGAGTTATCCAAAAAGTATGGTTAGAGAACCCATGCTTAATTGTGGAATAATGAGATGAAGGTCAGTGAATTTTTCAGTGCAACTATCCTAGATGGATAATGCTTGTCATGTCATTTCCGGTGGTATGTGGAACATCACATAAATCCTCATGATTAGAGAGTTATGGCCATGTGAAGTTGGATGAACCTCTTGAGTCATATAGAATCCCCTAAAATTCAAAGTGTTTGCAAAAGAAATTATTTAAATATTAAAGTTAATGGAGAACTCCCTAAAATAAGGAAAGTGGAATGCTACATGAAAGTATAAATAAGAGGCAAGGCTCTCTCATTGAAATAAACTTGAAAACATTGAATATATTTTTTTGTGCGAGGCTTATTGCAAGTACTCATTGATACATTTGAAGTTGCGAAAGTCTGAGGTCGTATGAAGGGTTGACGACGAAATTCTTGGAATTACAACAAATACTTAAAAACTCTATTTTCTGAGGTGTACGCGAGTTGACAATGTATTAGGGTGCGTACATACTGAGGCATATGCAAGATGGAAATGTATTAGGGTCTGTACATGTTGGTAAAAACATGGAAACTTGAGAAGATGAAGATGCAGAGGTTCTATATTCTAAGATCAAGCTCCCAGGAAGGTCTACAGTGCTCAGATACATCAAATCTATCCATTGGTTCAAAAGGTACGTATTATTTCTATGAATAGTTGGATTTTGATGTATGCATGAGAAATGGTTATGGAGACTTGAGGATTCTCCCTAGAGATACTAGTGGTTGCATGGGATCTTATGCATAGTCAGATATACAGAAATATAGTGCTGGTATATTTATCATTGATACTTCTTGTTGAGGCACATCTTGTATTTCTTGGCATATGGCTAAGGGTTTTTGTGGTACATAGTTGAGAGCTTGTATTTGTGAAGAGGTTGATGAATTGAAAGGTTGAATATCAGAAAGGGTTTGATGACTAGATCATGTGAGGGTTATTATACTTGTTCATGATTACACACACCTATATGGAACATGACTAGAGAGAGATATATATGCTTTGGGTAAAGGTTATGTATGAGGATGCATGCACATGGTACAATTATAGTCTGGATACAGTGATAGGTTATAGATCTATGTGAAAGAAGTTACACAGGGTTAGAAGTTTTAAAGAGAAAGAAAACCCTAGTTTTTAGAAGGCATACGTAGAATGCATAACAGTTTGATCGAGTAAATATGTGGGTTGCATAACAGATAGGGCACATACATATGCGTGCTGCAACACTACAGGTCGCGTACATGTTGTATTTTGTTGATACATGTTCAGTTCAGGTACAAATTGATTACAGGGAATTTGTATAGGTTGGATGAAGGTCAATAGTACAGATTCATACAATTGAACGGTGGTATATCTCACAGTGATAGTGTGGTAGTGGCTCCATCATTCTACTTCTACTTTAGGGCGGTTGGACGGGGAAAGGACATGTGGTTGTAGCCCCCTTTCGATTGTAGCCAGAGAACATAGGGGGTTGTAGCCTCCTTTTGGTTGTAGCCATAGAATTGGGGAGTTGGAGCTTCCCTCAGGTTGTAGCCTGAGAAACTAGGGGGTTGGAGCCTCCTTCCAATTTCATCTGGAAAAAAAGGAAGTTGGTGATTCCAATGAATGTAATTCTTCAAGACATATAAGAAAAATCATTTTGTGGTTTTCTCCTGCTTTGGGTGTCCACGTAAAAACACAGGTGTATTGTGTATGTGTATGATTTTTCATTTCTTCATTGTTTATTTACATTGAAAATATTGGATGATAATGCTACATTGATTAAAAAGGATTATATTGCTCTATTACTGATTCACCCCCCCCCTCAATAATCCAACAATATGTGTGTCATAGTTGTGATGAAAAATCCCTCTTTTTTCTTTCATTGTTTAATCAAAACCATAATAATATGTCCTTGAAGTACTAGATGCAGGAATGTGTGTATTATCGAACGAATTTTAAAAGGAACAACGAAAAGACAGTGTACTAAGACTAGACATGGGCAACAGTGACCTGTGAATGGGGCCAACGTTGAAATTTTTTCAAACTGTTTATGTGTGCACTAAAATTTGACATGGATAGACTATTTGCATGCCTTAACGATATGGGAGGGTTTCTGGACTCAAATTTGACTCACACCCACTTGTTTCCATCATCAATTCATCATCCTGTAAACCATAAACCTTATTTTTCTTTCAAAGTACACAAATAGCTTGACACAAGTTTTAAGTTTGCATCAACCATTCTTCATTTTTCTTTCAGTTTCTCCATTGTATATACAATGTATGCGTGTCACAATTGTGATGCAAAATCCCTCTTTTTTTGTTCATTGTTTAATCAACACCATAAAAATATGTCCTAAGATTTCAATTGTTATAACATTGGTTGTTAAGGCCATGGATTTAAATAAGTTATAATTTTAACCTCAAAAAGATAAAGGGGTGCTACTAATAGAATCACTTTTTGATTTGGTAGTTGATTTTAAGGAATTTGTTAGCAACATTACAAGTCATGGTTACAAAATATTGTAATTTTAACCTCGAGAAAAAAAGGGTGCCACCGGTTGAACCACTTTCAATTTAGAGTTGATTTTAGTATTTTTGACACAAAAATATGTGTTTTTAGCACTAGAGTTCTTGTTTTGGGGTCATAATTCTCATTCGGTTGGTAACTATGTTGTATGTGGAAGATCAAATTTGTAACCAATTTAATAATACTTGTCGAGGTATTAATAGAGGTGTATAAGGGTGTCCAACTAGATGACTCCACCTGTATTCCCTACGTGTATGCTTCCCCGACCACAATTTTACCTACTAAAAGATAGAACGTTGTGTTTAAATGTGTTAGAGCACACCTCTAGCCTAAAAAACTCTAAAATTCAAGAACATGTTGGCATAAATATATTTGATACCACTTTTGAAGTACTTGACCAATAGAAACAATGATTACTGAACAATTATTCAAAAAATATAAAATACAAAAAAGTAAATAAGGGAGACAATAATATAGAACCTATAGAATATAACCCTTGTATTGATAATCCAAGAAAAATAAAGCAATGTTCACTAGCCTCTTCAAAAGGGAAACATCCTTTGAGAACAAATCCAATATAATAGCAACGCTTTATAGAACACTACATAGCCTACTAGTTCTATAGATAGTTTATCTATAGAAAAACCCTAATGACTTGTGGTCCCCTCAGTAATGAGTACCTACCAATAGTTAGTGGGCCATATTTTCTAAAAATCACCCTCTTAAGTTGATGGGACTTTATTAAAAAATATGCCCTCATACATTAATTACTAACTCATAAGTACCTTAAAGTAGGGAAGTTAGAGTAGGGCCTTAAAACAATATGATACAAACTCCATGAATCATTCAAAGTATATCTTGTGTTATATAACATAAATATATTATTTTACATACATACACACCTTCACACTCATACTTATGGCCAGAAAGAATCAAACTTCACTTTTCTTTTTATTTCTAAAGGGTTTATAATAATAAGTTTATGCTTGAATTTCTTGCAGATGAAATTCACGTCTCAAATTATATCAATTATGTTTTAAGACTTTTTTATGGTATGTATAAACAAATTTTATTTATCAACTAAAAGATATGAATTCCAAATCCATATTAACATGGCATGAATGTCCACTTTAACATGCGAATAAATATTTGAACCTTGTACCACTCCCATTTAAAAGCAAACGACTTTACTAATTTGTCACAAAGTAATCACCCCTATAAGAAAATTAGCAGTTAAATAGAACACGGGGATGGAATTTGGTCCACATATATGTGTGTATGAGTATTTTTATGTGTACATCACACACTCAATCACTACCTTATGTGCCATATAGATACTTTAAGATGTTGGGTAAATATATCATTTTGTAGGTCATAAGGAAACCATGGAGATGGGATCATTTGGTCCACACATATATGTACATAAATAGTACTATGTGTGCCTCACACATTAAACCACTACCTTTAAGTACCCCATGGATAACTTTAAACCACTACCTTTAAGTACTCTTTGGTCCTTTGTTTCTTCATTTCCTTGATTCCAATTGGGTTAGTGACGATTAGATCATAATTCTATTGTAGGTTATGTTTTTAGTATTGGTTCTAGAATTGTCACTTGGACTTGTAAGAATCAAAATGCCATTTTTCTTTCTTCAATAGAAGTGGTGTATCAAGCATGATTTTGTGCAAGTAAAGAAACAATATTGCTTGATAGATCCTTCCAAATTTTAGATTCTAGCAACAACATTGAAACACACTTTGGTTTAATAAACATAGTGCCATTTATCTCACCAAAGGTCTAGTTCAACATTAGCACAACAAAAACATTGAAATACACCTACACTCCATCGATGATCTTCTTCGGGATCACATTCTCAAAGTGTTTTATTGTTAAAAAAATGATCAAGTTGCATATACTTTCACAAAGACCCTTATATAAGCCTAGTTTTCAAATATTTGAGCTATGTTAGGAGTTTAGGAAGTTATCCTATTGAGTCAAATTTGTAAATCATTCAATCTTACTCTAAGTTGTTCTTAAGGGGGTGTGTTAGGATGTTTAGACACTTAACAGTTAGTTAAGGTCAACTTGGTATATTGTGTCTTTAGGTAAAGTGTGTTTCTTTACATGTGCATTTGTAAGTAACAAATATGATGGTCATGATTATTCTCTAGACACAAAGTGATATAGGGATTCATCTTCTCATCTATATTAATGACACTTGATATATGGCTTAACACCTGATTGGTCCATGATATCTATTTAAAGAGAATGTAAGGTTATTTTTTGATAATCAATTGTGAGATATGTTCATGTAATATATTTCATTTTTGAATTAATATTTTTCCTCAAGTGGGCATGTTTCCTGGGGTCTTGGATTGTTTCCCTCTTCGAGGGTTTTAACCACATACAAATCATGTATCAATATTTTTCTATGTCTGTGAGTAATTTCCATTGGGTGTTTGAAAAATGAAAAATGAAGTATTGTTACACTTCCCCATAATGATTGTACCCAACACATGCTTAAATAACTGTGTGATCAAACTTCCCCACCAACCTCTACATGCATTCAATGATTGTGTTTCTAAGTCAATAGAGGTAGATGGTTTCATTTGAGGCATCTGATGGAAAATGACATGAGATCTTAGGTTGACACTTGGTAATAGAGGATTATTTTCACATAAGTCCCATTTCCTCTTCCCGTCTAATGGAATCAGATCCCCTCTTGTGGTCTCTACAACCATCTTGGACCATTATATATTATATTCCAACATTAATATTTACATAGCTTGATTTCATCATGGAAATCCTACTACATGGTACATAGAATATATCTACATCATCTACATGCTTAGACATTCACTAGTTGTGCCTTAGCCTTGAGCTCCACACTATAAGGAATCCATACTATCACGTGTACATTAATTATACATTGAACCATTTATTTAAGCCCACTTGGATTGTCTCCTGTCATTATAACCTCATATTTACCAATTATACATAATATAACCTGATACATTCTAGGGGTCAAAACCAGGTAAGAGTCAACGCTTTCTAGTAATTAGAAACAATGTGGATATTCTTCGGTTCCCTTTGGATCCAGTCCAAGATAGAGCCCGGGTGATATATTTTTTAATTACAATCCTTCTCCATAGACCATCTCGGGCCATAAAAATCCAAAGTAATTTTTCTATTGAAGCCTTGCCAAAAATAAATATATTATTTAATGCCCATCCACCTTAGCTCTTAGGAGTAACAATTATCTTCCAATTAACCAGATGTGAGGTCGAATATTCACCACTAACCTTCCAAAGGTAGTTAAAAAATGTTT
Organism: Picea sitchensis; assembly: GCA_010110895.2. NCBI lineage: Eukaryota > Viridiplantae > Streptophyta > Pinopsida > Pinales > Pinaceae > Picea > Picea sitchensis. The sequence goes on from SNQJ01S0011594.1 coordinate 116,985, forward strand.
TCCTAATGTTGTTTATCACACCCTTGGGTATATTTTCTAGAAAATGCCAATATACCAGGATAGATTCTATAACATAATTGATGAGAACTAGGTGACCACATTTTGATATCCACCCGATTGCACCAGAGATATACTATTTTTTAAATCTTTGATATTTATGAGATCATCAATCTTGGGTAGAGGGTACCAATCTTTCACATTGATCTTGTTCAATGGTTTTTTAATATGTGCATAATCTCCATTCTTATTGTTCCATTTTGAGTACAACAATAATTGATGTACCACAAGGAGAATTTATGGGACTAGTCTTACCATCCTAAAGAAGATTTATTGATTATTTCTTGATCTATAAACTGTTATGCAATATGAAAAACAATTGGGAAGTGAAGATCTTGGAATTATATAGATATTATGTTATTAATGTATTGTGTGTGGAACAATTAGACTTGTAGGTTCTTCAAAAACATCTAAATAGGAAGATATGCTATCCTGAGTATATGAATGAAGGATATTCCCTATGTTTTCTTCTTTGGCTTGTTGGAAAACAACACATACTACTAAGAACTTATGGAGATTGCCCAGTTTTATTGTTTGCTTACCATAAAGTAAAGGATTGTTGGGTGATGAGAAATAGAGGTGAGTTTGTAAACTTTACCAATCTAAGTTTGTTTCTTCCACATGGAACTTAATAGTTTGGATATTAAGTACCTCAATTGTATCATGTGATATATTGAAGTATATTAACTCTAAATTGTATCAAGTATATTAATAATTATCTAGAATAAGTAATGTTGATAGAGTCATTGCATAAAGTGTTTTGTAAGAAGATCTTGTTGGACATGGTACATGCTCAAAGAAAAATTTCCAATTGACCATGAATGTGCATTTGAGAAAAACGTGGTTTACAAAGATGAATTGATTATGGTAATACCCATGGAATTGTTCTTGTATGGTTATATATTGCAATGCTTGGCAATCACTGGGAATTCATGGCTCTATTGTTTCTATAAATTGAGCATGCAAAATGAAATGATATCAAGGGCCAAATAATTTGGCATCATAAGCCACCCACTCTCTAAGTCTATGAGGACTCAAGCCACCAATTTACAAGGAGGAACCATAACATAGATACTTATAGGGGGATGTTGGCTAAAAACATAGGGGTTCTAGGAATTTTCTTCATCCTTAAAATAAATGATCCTCTTTGGTTTCCTAAAATCATTGCCATCAAGTGTGTGAAGAATGATCTTTCGATCATTGGAATCAATGATAACACTTTGAGGAAATGTGCATTATATTTTAGCATATGTGCAATGCGACCTCTTCTCTGCCCCACAAAATAAGTAAAATAACATTAAAAGTAGTGGTATTTCACTTGAACTGAAAACAACTCCCACTATTCTACACCTCTCAAGTCATTTTACAAAGTCAGACTAGAGTCAAGATCAACAGGGTCTTCTTTCCCCTCTAATTCTGCCAAGCTCGTTCCCTTGGTTGTGGTTTCTCTAGATAGTAGCTTGGGACAGTGGGAATCTTGTTAATCCTTTAATGCACATTACTAATTAGATGAAACAAAGGCATATGACTACTTTAAGAGAGTCATAGTTACTCCCATCGTTTACCCATGCTTGGTTGAATTTATTCACTTTGAAATGCAGAGCACTGGGCATAAATCACATTGTGTTAGCATCCACAGGGACCATCACAATTCTTTGTTTTAATTAACCAGTCACATTTCCCTTGCCCATTCATTACAATTTTTTTTTGTAATGATCACCTGCCTGCGCCAGTTCCCGATCTAGTAGTTGAGCATAACCCCATCGATGGACAGAGGAAACGGAGAAAAAACCCACAGCCTTCAATTAGATTACCCTAATTCGACAAGTTCAGAGAGCAAAACCCTGTCCGACAGAGTAAGAGTAGAAAATTAGGAGCCCTATTAGGCCATTGACAGAGGCAGAGGATCCCTATTCGTCCATCGATAGAGGCATAGGTAGAGGTGCAAAGGAGCCCTATCAGTCCATCGACAGAGGTAGAGGAGAAAAGGATCCCTATCCGGCCATCGACAAAAGATTAGGGAGAGGAGCCCTATTTGGACATCGACAGAGGCATAGGAGCCCTATTCAGCCAAACCCATGGAGATGTTGCCAAAATCGGTAATGTCTCTTCTCTTGCTACTAAAAATAGTTGAAATATCATTCCTTGATATTTTTTTCAACCCACAAATTTCGTGGCTCTAATCTCATCCTTGAACCTCTGATGCTCAATTCTAGTCATCGACCGATAACATTTTCAAGGGCCCAAGTACCTAAAAAATTCGACACACAAGAAACTTTCCATCAAATGTATTTATCTCTAGACTCACAAACATCACCATTCCACAGGGAAATATCTCTCTTCTTCTATTTCTCATCCACAGATCAATAAAGGTCATATCTATGCGAAACCTACGCTCATTCAACATTATCATTATGACTGGATCCTCGCCCCTTTCAAAGAGATTATATCGCTTGGTTTTAGTAAACACACTCACTGCCACAACCTTTCATCCACGATCCATTCTGGTTATGAAACTACTTGCATCAAAACCCTGCACACCGTAACTGCTCCACAATGTCCTTTTGCAATAGATCACCTTCCCAATTTCTCGAGGGTAGATTGAAGGTCCATGTAGCTTTCTCTTGATATCTAGTGATCACATTTTCTTTCCTTTTGTATTACACATGCAATAAGAACTAGACACAGTGATCGATGTTCAATATCCTTCAATTGGATTCTTCCTCTTCATATTCCATCCTTGATAGCATTTGTAACTGATGTGGATCATTGATCATAATTTTGATCAATGATCACTCAATAAATCCTTCTAAGAATTTGGTCAAACACCTGCAACACCATATATATTTATATATATATATACAAATAATTTCAATATTCCTAAATAGATATATAGAGATAATTTACCTATCAACATTCTTGATCCATAGGTTATAGAAACACAAATCCATTCACAGAACACTCAAAATAGAGTGTGTTTGTTTTCATTACTCAAATTCACTTAGGTTTGCATAGATTTACATATGTAATCAATGCCTTATTTAACTTGTCTCAACTTATTTTTCCAATTCCTCTCAAATGGCCTGGTCTCCCAATGTATTGGACCACTCTCAATGTCTCTTAATTTACAATAATATACAAAAAAATATGAAACTGAATTTGTTTAAGATCCACCTAACTCTCAGCTAATTTCTAAGGATCTTCTTAGATCCACTATTCACTCAACTGAAACCTAATTCTAGAATCCCTCAATCTCTAAGATCCTCATGAGAGCTTCACAACCCTAAGATCTCTCAAATCCTCACCAAACTTCTCGATTGGGGACATGATTAAATTGTACTTGGAATCCAATCACCCTTTTTCTCTCTCATGCATGATCAAGCATTAGGGTAGAACCACATCCTCCTTTCATGAGTATCATGCATTATGATTATTCTAAATCTCCCTTCATTGACCTACCTATCATAACCTCATAATTGGCATACATTTGGTTGGATGAATTGAAATAAAGCAAGAGAGGTAAATGTAATGATGCTTCACTAGTCTACAAGATATACATGAAGTGCAAAGAAAAAAAAGAATGAACATGTAGTATTTTTGATGAATGATCTCACTTAGTTGAAATCACCTCACGTAGTATTGATGGTTGAATCCTTCTCAAAATTATCAAATGAATGCATGCAAGGTTGGGACAACGATTTGGACCCCTCCTTATCCATGCCATGATAAAAAAACACATAGAATTAATAACCATATCTAATAATTAAATTTTTAATTCCTCTAACTCTGCATTTCCTTCACTATGATTTACCAAAATGATGAAAAGTTTTAAAGGAATGAAGAGTACATGAAATTTAGCAAAAAATTGGATCCCATAAAATAACTACTCCAAAGTTTAGTTATTTTGCATTTAGAGAAGATGAAAGAAACAATCCACCACATTATATCACCTTGATATTCTTAGGGTAATACCTACTCTCTTTGTTTTCTTCCCCCCTTCAATTTTTATAGTCCCCTAATAATATCCTATCATACCTTTATTATTCATGTCTCTTATTTACCTTATCCTTAAGATTCCTAGGGAAAGGTTTTCCTCTCTTCCTTGTCTTATATTTTCTCTTATTGACCACCAATTTCCTCAATTCATTCATCTTTTATTGTCTCCATTTATTTCACTGTCTTGAGTATGGATGATGTTAAGAACCAACTATCAATATAGCATAGAAAAACCTCAGAAAAAGTACTCAATGCCTTGAAAAAGAGATAATTTCAGATAATAAGCATCTTCGAGGGGGCAACCTCCTTTTACCCCACTTAAATGTTCAAGTACAAGATGATTCAAAATGAAAATGTCTCCTTGGTATATATAGGAGACTAGG